>ML825066.1:0-57674 GCA_009831015.1 Picea engelmannii | reverse complement strand
GAGGCTGCCTATACTCAGGCTACAGGAAAGACTGTTATCCTATCTGAACAGCAGTTGATTGACTGTGCTGGAGCATTTAACAACTTTGGCTGCAATGGTGGTCTGCCATCCCAAGCATTTGAGTATATTAAATACAATGGAGGGCTTGACACTGAGGAAGCTTATCCTTACACAGCTCAAGATGGTGTTTGCAAATATGATGCAAACAATATTGGTGTAAAGGTTGCTGATAGTGTCAACATAAGTTTGGTAACTCCTGTTTTCCTCATCATATTTGCCTCATTGCTCATAATATAGCTTTGCTTTACATTTTCTTGGAAACTGCCTATTTTGTTGATATAGGCAACTATTCCCATTCATTGCTCAGAATGTAGCTTTGCTTTACATTTTGTTGGAAACTGCCTATTTAGTTGATATATGCAACTATTCCAATTAATAGAAAGGTGAAATAAATGAATTTTATGCTGGACTAATGATGTACAGGGGGCAGAAGATGAACTCAAAGCTGCTGTAGGTCTAGTTCGCCCTGTCAGTGTGGCATTCGAAGTTATTCAAGATTTTCGATTCTACAAGGATGGAGTCTTTACTAGTCCAACTTGTGGTCAAGGCCCAACGGTATGGGAAATTCATTACTAGCCAATTATTAATATAGATTTATCTTAATCCCAAGAATAAAATTAAAAAAACTCAATTATAAACCTACTTATGATTAAGTTTAATTGATGTTAAAAGTGATTTATTTTTTTTTAATTTCAATTTTTTTTCAGAAAAATAAAATAAAAAACTTAGTTTTTCAATTGTAAACCAACAACTATAAATTTTATGATTAAATTGAATTTATATTAAAAGTGTTTCTTTTGTTTTTGTTTTTTTTAATTTCAATATATATATATATGGTGAAGTTTTTTCCTTTTATTGTATTAACCTGGTTCACATAGAAATCTCCCATCCCATGTAAAAGCACCTCTCTGTTTCTATAAGCACCTCCCTTTTTCTATTGAGGTAATAATCAATAAGATTTGTTGGTTTAAAAAAATTATTCTAATAAAAAATGTTGGTTTAAAAAAAATATTCTAATAAAAAATGTAGTTCTAATTTCAAATCTAGAAAAAACTGAATTTGTTCCAGCTGATTGTCCATTGTCTTTTTTTATTGAAACATTCAAACTTCAAAGTATAGGACAATTGGCAAGAATTATTTTTTTATACTTTGTTGGCTAAAGTCTATATTCATTATGTGAAATCCTGGACCTAAGTCAAGGATGTCCCAGTCATGAAACTCTAGATTGTCTTTGGGTTCAAAACTTTTCAATTTTATGCCTTAAGAGGCTTTCATGAAATGTTTGTTAAAGTATTAAGAGGCTTTCATGAAATGTTTGTTAAAGTATTAATGTGGGTGTGAACTTAATTTGTATTGTGAAAGTATTAATGTGGGTGTGAACTTAATTTGTAGGATGTCAACCATGCTGTTTTGGCTGTTGGGTATGGTGTTAGCGAGGAGGGGACTCCATATTGGATCATCAAGAATTCCTGGGGAAATAGCTGGGGTGATGGAGGATACTTCAGGATGGAGATGGGAAAGAATATGTGTGGTAAGTTATTTTATGTTTTTCTGTTTATATATTATATTTTTTTGTTAATGAATCTGCATCTTAGAGGAGGCTTTGCACATTAGAGGAAAATATGATAACAAAATTTTGGATTGTGTTTCTGCAGGTGTTGCAACTTGTGCTTCTTACCCTATTGTTGCAGGTGTTGCAACTGTTCCTTCTTACCCTGTTGTTGAGGAGGGTCTTTATTAATAAATATCTATATGTCAAAATTTGAAAGCATTGTCAAGTATACTGTAGAAAGAAGAAAAGATGGACACTCGAGGTTATGCACAAATGTGGAACAAATGCAATAGCCAAATATTGTATAGAAGTTAAACTATTTATAGTCATTACTACTTTGTAAATCTCATATCAAGATTCTTCAATCATTAATAATTATATGATTAAATTGAATATTATATTTATTTACAATTCATTTTTATTAAACAATTATGTTCTATATTAATCTCCATTTTGTTGATTCTTTTAGCTTCTCTCCCATTTCTATATATAAAATTTTATCTCATTTATAAATTATCATAAGACAATTCATTAATTTATTTAAATATCAAAAATATTAATCATATGTAATGTTCGATGTTATTTGTATAAGGATTCTTTTCTTAATAATATTTACTGTCATTTTGATTATAATGATTCCTAACAAGTGAATTCGAATATCAGTTTGTGATGGTCCTGTCTCAAATGAAAATAATTATTCCCAACAATAATCTTTAGCAATCACTATTAAATAAATCGGGATTCTATAAGTATAATGTAGGAATTCTTTGGGAGTGGTTCCTCTTCATTTGGTGAGGAACAAAAAAAAAATAAAATTAGTAAAGTTGAAGCTGTGTTCGTTCTTGTTACCTTCCACTTACTTTTGTGCTTTTATACTTATTTATTTTAATTTTTTTAATTATGCCAAAAGGCGTACATTTATTGATAATGGGCAGATTTAATAGGGGTTTAGTGCTTAATAAGTTTTCTATGGACAAGATTAAATATGGCTGGAATATTCTTAGTAGTCACACAAAATAAATGGCTGTGATTTCAATCATTAACTTCCTAGCTATTATAAAGACATCCGTTTATGTGTTTACTTTTTTACATTTACCTAATCATATTTAAAAATTACTTTGATAGCTAACTGATTGTCACGAAAGTGATTAACAAAAATTAAAATATTAACACCAGATAAATGAAGCTCAACCGTTTATTTGTTAATCAATAATAAAATTTAATATATTCTTTTAAGGATTCTTTTCATCTTATCAACCACAATTATGTGGCTGTGCTAGTTATCTTTTCTATCGAATTTGATGGCGTATCTTATCTTTTGGCACATAACTTTTTCTAGATTTAATTGTCCTTGAATTTAAATGAGTTAATTTTTAAATATACTCTAAATTTTCAAAACAAAACAAAATAAAATAGGAATCAAGGCAATGGGAGAATATATATATATATATATATATATATATATATATATATTCTTATTTGATATATTCTCAATAAAATTTGAAATTAAAAAAAATTAAAAATTATTTATATTTGTGGTTAGTTTTAATATACAAAATTGTAATGGTATTCTTTTAATTATCTTTTTTAACATCTTATTTTTAATTTCTTGAATTAATTATAATTAATAATGGTCTTATCTCAAAGAGATAATGTTACAATGTCTTGGCATATGAACATTGTAAATTGTATTATTGTGTAATAAAGAGGTTAAATAACTCACTCACAAGTGAAGCACTACTACTAGCCATAATACCACTAGAGGAAAGAGTGAGGGGGCCTAGAAGGAGGTTCACTATGTCAAGGAATTCTAAGCCACCTTATTAAATTAATTTGAGCAAACAACACTTATTTCCCTCTAGCTTAAAGATGAAGCAAAACATTTATGAAGTATGGTTGGGTAGTTGAAAAGGACCTCCGACGTAAATGCATGGGAGTAATGGACTAGTACATATATGGAAAAATGTGGATCACCCAGTTGCATCGAGAGGACTCGAGAAACTTTGAGGATAGAGAAAAAAAAAGGATGGGCACACGAGGGAGTGCGCAGAGGAGAGGGGAGCAACGCATGGGTGTGTGTTGAAGAAGACAATCCTGGTTTGGACCATGGCGGAGATGGTGATGAGCAGAGAATGCAGAGAGTTGTGAGAGAACTCACGTGTGGAGCAGACATACATGAGTTTCGGAGAAAATTGTTCGCATGGTTGGTCGGAGAAACTGAAAACCTGACATGAGCTGAGAGGGGCGCGAGCTTGGTGCTAGGAGGGAACCTAAGAAACCTTGTGGAGGCCCTAGTCATGGTGGGTGCAAGGATTTTCAACCAGTGGATGTGTGAAGGAGAGTGGCCTTCACTATTCTAATTGCTCTTAGAGCTTGAGAGTGTTCCCTGGTGGCATCATGGCTTGGCACATGGGTGGTTGGATTGTAGAGAACTAGTGCATCTGAGCGTAAGGTTGGGTGGAAAAGTGTTCACCCTTAGTCAGTTGCCTGATTAGCAATTTCATGAACATATAAGTGTACATGCTCAAGTGTATAGGTTTGTTCAAACTATAAGAATTAGTATGATTGTATAATCTAGAGAACTGCATGGTGCTTGTCTGGTTTGGCCAACATTTTCTAAACAAATAAGTCTTACTTATACTTGCATGTTCACATGTTTGAATGAAATAAGCATGTTCTGCATTCATGGTATTGGATGGATTCATGAGCAACGTGGAATAAGAGTAGACTCATAAATTCACTATATGTTGGATAACTACTCTTGTCAATTATCACCTTTTGATTTCATAAGCAGACAACCTGTAATTCATGACTTAAATTTCTGATAATTGATGTAAGGCTTAAGGGAAGTATGCTTACTCGTTAAGAGAGATGAAGTGAAGGAATAACCCTATGATTCTTTGCATGCACTAATTTTCCTTATTGTTTATTGATTTCCTAAAGTCTGAAATGAGTAGAAGGAATTGGTGACTGGTACTCCCTAGACATTCAGAAACCCATCGTTGGGTATTTTTCCAGGATAAGAGTATGTTTTAAGCACCTATGGCAGAGAGTCAAATCCTTAAGGTCCGGCATGGAATGCATGTGAGTGTGAAGTATGTTGACTGAAGGAGATGTTTTACTAGGTGTTTTATACTCTTGGACGATGTTAGACTTCTTTGAGCCCCAACTTTCTTATTTGGGTCATAGTTGAGTTATGCCTTGCTTGGATAGGGCAAACCCCTTTATTGATATTTTCTGAATTGCTTGCATGATAGACCAGTAGGATTGAATTTTCAGAAGTTCTAGTGTTGTTTCCCTAGAGTGTTACCTTACCTTAGATGCCTGGAAATTTTGGGTTTAAAACCCGTGAATTCGAATGAAGTCGGTATTGTTACTGAGTAAATTTGAGTGGGGAGGTCGTTTTCACGGCCTGTTGCAAGAGACGGTTCAGATTTCGATTCGAAGTTGGGCGGTTAAGGATTTGAATCCGGTATCTAGCCTCCTATCACATAAATTTTAACACGAGAAGCACTGGATCCCATAAATCCAGATGTGTAGCATCAGGGATATGTGGAGATTCACCCCTTTTATTTAATTGACCTCAATAGAATTTTCAGATGCCCGGATGGTCATCATTCCTCTAGTGGAGTTCCACGGCTTAACTTTATGTTGTCGACTGCGGGAAATGTATCTAAAGGACCGGACATCCGACACTTATTCACTTGTCACCTAATGTGTTCCTTGGATCCCCAGATGGGAAGGGTTTCGAGGAAAGGTTTCGACCCTACCCCTTTGCAAGGTTAAGAACCATAGGAAGTTTAGGGCATGCGTGGATGATGTCAGTGTTAATGTGGCAGGTTACGTGGCAGTCGAAATGTCGTGAAGGGTGACAAGTGTCAGCCTTGGATTGGTGCGGGTCAAGAATGGGCATGTTGATTGGGCGTGGAACCTTGGTCTAACATCCTTAATCTAAGTCATTGGATCGAGGGATCATTATATCTCCATCGTTCGATCCCTATTGAGAGTGGATATCTGAAAATTTTCATAAAGCACTTTTTGAAAAATCTTGGATTCCCAGATATGGCAAGGTTCTAGCGCAGAGTTCTGTCAGAGGCCTAGAGGATGTAATGACATCAACCTCCATGCGTCATGCCATGCAATCAACCACGTGTCATGCCACATTATCTTATCCATATGAAACAACCATGTCAGTTGCCACGTGGTAGTGCCACATCATCATTCCACATCAGCCTAACGTCTGATCAAATTATGAGGTGTCATGCCAAGTGGCATGCCATGTTAGGTCTGCATGTCATTGGTGCTAGCTGGACATCCAGATCCAACATTTGAGAAAAATGTATTTATGATATTTTTTGGATCTCGGATTCCAGATGCTTCAAGGTTCTGTGTTAAGGTTCCATGGTTAGCTTAGGAGAGAGTCGATGCCTCAGATATCTGGAGCATCTGTTATCTGGGAGTTTGTTTAGGTGGAAACCATTGGGAGACCTAGATGCCCAGATCTCCAGATGTGAAGGGTTCTGCTTTGAGGTTCCAAGGAGAAATAATATCTGAATATTCGATCATTATGAATATTTTCAAGTGCTGACTTATGAGGAAATCTGATCTCTGGATTTCTGGATTAGTGTTGGTTCGGCATCTAATTTCTTCCTGTTTGATTTGTGTAAGATGCCCGTCAACTATTGGTTGAGATATGCCACGTAGGGATTGCATGTCTCGACACATCAAAGCCCAAGCCATGCCACGTTGGAAGGTATGGGTGACAAGAGTCCATGTGGGCACCATGTGGGTGTGAGGTGGATTTGGGTAGGAAAATCTTGCGAACTTTAAGAGGCCATAACTTTCAATCTAGAAATTGGATTTGAGATTAATTATAGTTGTTGGAAAGCTCTCATCGAGCAGAACTGACTTATGATCTCATAATTGGTTTTATAGGTATTGTTTTGAAAGGGGATTTAGAGGAAATATGTGAGAAATTTGTACATACCACCAGTGTAATGAGGGTTAGGGGGTTGGGTATGTAACAGAGTGGCATCAGAGCTGAGTTCAAACACTAGGCCTGGATGGTCCAAAGAACAATCACAAGACTGGTATACCAAGGATAATATGAGCATGTTGGAAAATGTTTTTTGCATTATAAGTTTGTTTATTAGTTGCACAAGTTTCTTGAGAAGAAGAACTGTAGATCAAATTTTGTTTTCAAAAATTCTTACAACAGAAAGATTAAACATGCTAATTTATAAGAGAAGAGTTATGATTTTTCTCTACTGGAATTTAGATTGAATCCTATAAGAGTTTGATGATGTTGACATGCATTGATGGTAAAATATGAATATGAATGGAAGCATAAGCATAATCATGTTATAGGGATGCATGAGTCTAGAGAATGGATGAGCTGGATTGTTTTAAATAGGTTGTAATGTTGTCTATGAGTATGGGTTGATAGAGCCCCTGGAAATCATGATTGTTTCTTATATTAAAGACTAAGCCATGTAAGAATAATTCCTCATGTTGGAGGATTGATGAAAAATTTGTTAAGATTAGTTTATTTGACCCATAATGAAAGAGACATGTTGTTGGTCATCCCATTTAAGTATAAGTAAATGGATTTTAAGAGTGGGTAATGATGTGTTTGCCTGGAATTGGGAGGTCCCAAGGATGAATGTCATGTTCATTAAGATCCCCTTTAGTATTGTAAGATAAATAAAATAAGTCCCTTGGAATGTTTCCAGTCTTCTTAAGGGAGGTAGGTTGTTAAGGGTATGAAATACTCAAGTGTTGATGGGAGCAACAAAGTGCACCCTTGGAAACCTGGCTTGGTTGAGAAATTAAGCCACTTGATTCCTAAGTAGGGTGGCTCATGGTCTGAAAGATTGAACAACTAGGATGATAACATGTTATTGGTTATGATGGATCATATTGGTTGATTGACGATAAAATAACAACGAAAAAGTTAACAATACGAATACAAATGTTGATGATGCTAATGCATGTAGCTTTATAAAGATAAGGAAAGAATTAATAAGGTGTTGATCCTTAATTTGGTGAAGAGAGTGCTTGGACTTTCCCCAAGAAGACCAATGGATCAGATAACATCCAAAGAGGGATGATGGCCATACATGTATGGCATTGGTAATTTCAGGTAATAATGAAAGTGGTTTTATGTAATGATTCCCTTGGTAAAGGTCTGTTGACCAAGAATAATTTGAGGCATGAAGAGAAATGAGAATTGGTATCTTACTGCATTGGGTAATGTCGTAATTACTTTTTTTAATTTCTAATTTATTGAATGCTTTTGAAGAGTGATCTCTTGTTGATATGTTCCCATAGGAAAAGAAGGAAATGTGCGTATGATTTTCCCTGTTCATTTGTCAGGTGAATGATTGTGAGATTGCATAAAAAAAATATGGAATTGAATTAAAATACCAATGTGTATGAATAACATGGAAACAGGGAAAGCAATGAACTTGCATGTTGGTATCAGTGTGGGTATATGCTTGAATGAATTATATAAGGGTTGTTTGGTTTGAATGCATGTATGAATAAGTGGATTGTGAGGCAAGGATAGTACTTGCCAGGTTTTGGGTAATGCTATCTATGGATACATAGCTGACCCTGTTTTGAAAGGTTTGATTGTTTTTTTTGTTTGGATACTAGCTTGAAGGGGATGGTATACCAATCCTCAGAAATAAATAGTGTGAGTGATGAAAGAGAAAGTGAACAAGAATGCTTCCTTCTTGTGAAAGAAGGAAACATATTTATGATTATGCCTGTAAAGTTTTCATGTGAATGATTGTGAACTATCCTAAGGTAAATTGATTTTAAGATAAGATAGATGTGCATGTGTGAATTATACAAATATACCAATTGTAGAAATGCACACACACTATGTTGATGCATATGATTGAGTGCATGAAAGCACTATGTGAATGCAAATTGATATAATGCATGCACATGTACAAATGTGTGTTTTGATTTCATAATAAGAATGCGTGGCTATATTCTTTATGGAGTATTGGGTAAACAACTGAAATAATATAGCTAATACTAACTCAGGGGTTGAGATCATTTCAGGTGATGATGGATATGCAATAAGGAAGGTTGCATGTTGCAACGATTCCATGAGGAGGAAATGTATATAGAATCCTTCAGTAGAACATAGCCATAGAATTAATAAGTGTTGGGAAATTAGGCAGTGGGATGCAAAGTCAATTTGTATAAGAATCTTGGATTACATTTTAAAAGATAATGCATGTGTGAAATACATGTAAATGAGATGCAAATTATTTCAAATTGTATATGGATATGTGCATAATGCATTGGTTTATAATTTATTCAGAAGCTCACTTTGATAGGTTAGTGTGTTGTTGCATTTAGGGAAGAAGGACTCTCTGAATGAGGAAAGGTCAAGATAAACTTGATTGCAAACTGCGCAAGGGAAATGGGGCAGGAAGATCCTAAAGGGGACAAATTGTAGAAGTGAAGAAGGATAAAATGAAGAAGACTTTTCTCACCATAAAACTCTAATTGTTTAGCGGAGTTATATGTTTCTAAGGAAACAAGTATAATTGGTGGAAGCAATCTAAATCAATGTTCATTATTGAATGAACATTGTGGGTAATTTCATGTTATGAAAAGGGCAAAGAGGTCTTGGAAATAGTCCATCTAAGCTTAAAATTCCATATTGTGTAAAGGAATCAGAGGGGAAAATCCCTTGATTCATTTCTTGTTGTTTATTTATAATGCCCGACTAAGAAAGGGATATGTGTAAATACCCCAACATAAGAGTGCTAATCATTGTGTGAAAGTAGACTAGATGAAATTCTCTTCTTTTATGTTGCACTAATAAACATTGAGGACAATGGGATAGAGTGCATATAGATATGCTAGGACATATATGAAGATGTTTGTTGATTAAAACTGCTATGGTACATGCATTGTGATTTGGCTTAATAAATGACATAAATTGTGGTTATGATTGTTGTAGTAGGAAGAATTGGAATGGTTGATGATACAGTTTCCAATGGTAGACCACCTCATGCAGAGGGCAAGACAAGAAAGTTGTTGTTGAAAGATTGATGAAGGGACCTTATGATGTCCCCATAAAGTATCTTACTAATCATGTAATTTCAAGAAGATTGTTGGCAATTGTACATGCATATGAATGTGAATTGACTGCATGTATGTCATTTATCTCCGGGAAGAGTATCACAGAGAAAGGATCCTTTGGTAGACAAACTAAAATAGATTGAAATCTTTTTGAAATGAATGCATAAGTAGTTATGCCATGTTTGAATTGGCTAAGTGTTACACATGAAATTTTCACACCTAGGTACCTCGCCCTAAGTGTCGTAAAGTATCATATAAGTGTCACATACACCTTGACACCATGGAATAACCTATGTCACAATCCCTAGTCAATGTGGAGGAGGGATATATTACATGAAGGCCAAAATACTAAGTGCACATGAATTATTATTAATATTCATGAAAAAGAAAGTAATTAAGTGTGAGAATCCACCTCACATTTGGTTTCCTATTTTTTAGGGAAGGTGGAGGATCTCATGGGTGGTTGAAATATTTCCTCCTTAAAATCCTTGAGAGATATTTCCTCCCCAAAATCCTTAAGAGATATTTTCTCCCTAAATATCTTAGAGATCCCTTTCTTAGTGGATCTGATGAGAGATTCTCTCCATGGTGGTTAAGTCTCAAAATCTTATATAATGAGGGATTTCCATGGAGGAGGGGAATGGAGATTAAGAATTATACCAAACTTATGATCTCATGAGTGGCATGTCATTTGGAGCATCAACATTCTCTGTGTGGACTATTTAAGAAAGGGTTTGGACAAGGGGAACTTGATGAAGCTGCTGCACTCACATCTATGGTTGTAAGTTTTCTTCATTGTTGTTCTCATTAATATAATATGCTTGGCCTGTTTCTTTCAAGTCTGTGTTTGATCTCACATGAACTTGTCTCTAATAGATAGATCTGTTTCGAGCTAATTTCAGTAGAGTAGGAAGCTGGTTGTATCTTTGTTTGTATACAAGGTTTATCGAGGAGTTTAAGATTGGAGCTCAACTCGGACTGTGCAGGGACAAACATCGGTAAAAAGGTACTTCTTTTCTCCTTCCTCCTCACACATTAGTTTATCTAGATCTAAAAGGAAGTCAGTGCCCATGTTAAGCACCTTATGTCTTAAGAGTTAAGAGTTTATCTCTCAAGAGGAGATCTACCTGTCCGCAGGGAGATTTTCCTACAACACTAAGTATAATTGAGTAAATAATTATGCTCATAAGTAGCACAGTTGCTAAATGCATTGAGGGAATGCAGGTTTGAAAGAGAAGGTATATGAATATCCATTGTGGAAGGGACATGTATAGGAATTTCCATTGTGGAAGGGAGACCTTCCTGTATCCCAAAAGGGTTGTGGAAGAGGTAGGGAGAACAATTGAATTAGCCATGAGTATTAACACCTTGGATACTAGTAAAGAATGAATTCTTGACTGCAATCATGTGAAATTTTAATTTCATGTAATGTATGCTGATTTGAGGTCATTGTTACACATTATTTTCGTCACCCTTATGACTGTTAATGATGTACACCTATCCTTTGTCTTTAGAAGGATCAATTGCCTTAATCCCCGAAGAAGAATGAAGACAAACTTTCCCAGAGAGATGAAATTATCTTTTCCTTTGTAAAAAACATTGTAAAGAAGGACCGTTGGACCTTGCTCAGTGTTAAGGATGTGAAAATATAGGATCAATGCAGGTTGCACCACATTGGCCTACGACATTGTCGTAGTTTTCACAGTGTTAAGGGTGCGACAATCGTTCGTACGAAGAAAAAGAGAAGCTTCTAGACGCTTATAGAATAGAAGCTTCGAGGGTGAGGCAACCTTCGATCAGTTTGGATCTGAGTCACATCCCTGATCTCATGGGATCATCCTAACCTCCTCACCCTATCCTTTTCAACTTATAAAAGGAGGGGAGTTCTCATGGGGAAAGTTAGCCTTTAGAATAGCTTTTTTGGGTCAGTTTTGGAGAAGAGTTTGGATTAGCTTCAACTATAGCTATTTCATATGGAGTGTTTGGGCCTATGTTGGCTTTGAGCTTCACTTTGTCAAGCTGAGATCATAAGTAGCTGTCAGATCTACAATCTTAGAATTTGTGGAGCAGAAGTGTGTGGGAAGCAAGGAATTGTTGGAAGGGACTCTACAACATCAAGGCATCGATTATATTCTCCTTTTAATATTTCTAATACAGTAATAGATTTATTTCCCATAAAATTGTTCTTATTTTATTGTATGACTCCTTGATCACATACATAGGTTTTGTTAAGTATACATTGTTTCTTTCACTTCGCTGGTTTATGTATGTTTACAGGTTCAACATCCCATCAGCCTTGGAATGGAGCGAGGACAAGCGACATTTGAAAGGTATGTCATTTATCTCTTGTTAGTTAGTATGCTTGACAATTGAAACTTAGGGAAAGTTTTATATTATGTCTTGTTTTGTTCTAGTTTCAGGGTGAAACTAGGGAGATCCATTTGTGTATGCACTTACTGATTTGTCCGATAAAAAAATTGGTGACCATACTGGGGAGTTGTGGACCATGCTTCTATAACCTTGGATAGACCAGGGAATTCCTTAAGAATATGGATACCCTTACAAATCTTGCAAGGGTACTTGGGATTATGGGTTGTTTAGGTGATCTTGGCATCATCAACACTCCTAGCATGATTATCAGTAACTAGTCATTTTCCAATATGTCTGGCAGTGGTTGGATGTTTGGACCCTTGCTTATTTTTCTTCTTCTTAATCTTCCTTTATTCTTCTTCTTATCCACTGGGTTACTAGCTTTAGGGATTTCGCTCGACGAAGAAGATGAAACAAAAGAAGTCCTTGCAAGTGAAGAAGGTGAAGAAGATCTTACTGGTGAAGAAGGTGAAGGATCAACATGAGGTTGATGCTCTTGGGGGGGAGTGCTTATAATCGAAGCACTCGCTACATTTGGGATTACTGGAGTAGAAAACAACCACACCGAAAATCCAATCGTGAGACCTGGAAGGATCAAAGTAGCGATGTAAGGAGGACTAATGTTTCCATAAGAAGGAAAAAAAAAGGCTCCCCTAGAGAAGGGGTTGCTTCATTGGTCATTCTAGGAATTGACGCCATTAAACACAGATCCAACCTAGAGTCTACTAGGGAAAACAAACAAGACACACTAAAAATCTAGGAAGCAAGCAAACAAACAAAACCTTCTCACAATAAATGCACTAGTTGGTGATGAAATCCAATGTCGTGGGAACAATGTAAGAAGGTTTTGTTTGTTTGCTTGCTTGCTTCCTAGATTTTTAGCGTGTGTTGTTTGTTTTCCCTAGAAAAATCTATGTTGGATATGTGTTTAATGGCGTTCTCCAGCCCATGTCGCCAGCCTCTGAACAACATGATGATGACCTCCCATCAACTAGTCAGGATATCGTTGGGAAGAAGAAAAGTAGAGTCAAGTTCCCATGTAGGTTATGTGGAGGGAGTCATCAAACCCACCTTTTCCCTCGTATGGAAGAAGCCTCAAAATTACTCGAAGACATGACTATTTCCCAACCTCAACTTCCGGCTGCTTACCGCAGGCTTACTCTCAATCCACCTGCAGTTGATGGAATGATCAATCCGGTCCCTTCATCGGTCAGTCCGATTGATCAGGTAGTCCATATGGTCACATCCTTAGTTGAACCAGTTGACAAAGTGGTCGATCCGATCCCATCCTTGGTCGATCCCACTCTCTTGTTACAGAGTGACATCCAAGTGGTCGATCCATTTCCATCCGTCGACCCCATTCTCCCCTTGGAGAATGAAACCCAACTGGTCGATCTGATCCCATCATCGGTTGATCCTACTCTCCCGCTACAGAGTAAACCCGATACTGCCCACATTTTTCTCATTGATAGAGAATCTACCGTGCTAGGGGGAATTCCTCCTTCTCCCGTGGAACCCCCTCCATGTAATGAGGCCATCCTTTTTTATTGGGGTGTGCTAAATGGACCTCATCTTTCCTCTCACATTCCTTTCAAGATTACAATGCAGGTTTGTGGTCGGGACGTTCCTCAGGCGCTGATAAACGAAAGCGTGTCCGTCGTATTTTTTCCTCTATTGGTTGGCAAGATTTGGGTTGTCCTTAGCTTGTGTCGATTACCCAGAATTTGTTAGAATTTAATAGAAGAACTAGTCACCCTTTAGGAGTCCTTCCTCAGTTTCCCGTAACTTTAGGAGGGAAAACTATCTTTATTGATGTTATGGTAGTCCAAGACCCCTTGGATTTTGATTTAGTCCTTGGGCGAGATTATGTTTATTCCATGAAAGCTATCGTGTCCACTCTTTTTCGTGTGATATCTTTCCCTCACAATGGAAGAATGTTGACTCTTGATCAACTTTCGTTCATTGGCCCTTACTTGACCATCAACTCAATGACCTCCCTATTGGGTATGTGTTATATTCTTTGCATGTGTGTGTGTGGGCCCGTCAGGTTCGACAATTGCGTCTGACCATCCCTCTAGTAATGGTTGTTGTGTCGTGTGCACCAGGCGCTTTCGTAGGGGGGTCCCAGGGGGGGGCAGGTATGCCCCCGCTAGTTACGTGCAACATTCGGGGCAGTGCCCCAAATTCTTTTTTTGGGCGGTTTTTGCTATTTTTAGTGGATTTTGCTATTTTTAGCAGTTTACTAAATTAATCCTGGATTAAGGGATTAGGGTTTTGGTATCTACAAAATACCTCAAAACATTGTATATATTGTATGGTGAATGGTGAAATTCAATAATGAATATAAGAAAGGTTTTCCCAGTTGAGGGTTTCCGGTATAAAATCTCTGTGTACTTTGTGTATGAGCCATTGATTAAATTATGTTTTGCTTAAGAATCTATATGAATTTCTTTACTTCACAGGTTTAAAACTTACATGTGGTATCAGATCTTGTTTTTGGCTTCAAAGGGACGCCTTTGTTGTTGAGGGTTTGGCTCGGTCTTGATAGATCAAGTTTATCTTGGGTCTGTGATAAAACTAGGTTTAGTGGGAGATTTTGCAGTGGTGATTTGAGTGCAGAAAGAGGAATGAAAAGCTCTTCTAGAATCAAGATATAGAAGTTCAATGGTAAAAACTTTGAGCTATGGAATATGAAGATGGAGGACCTTCTTGTAGACAAAGAACACTGGATCGTTGTGGATCCTGTTAGCAACAATTGTGGTATCGGGGAACAAAGGTCTGCAGGACTGCACGATAAGTGCCCAAGCACAACACACAGAAGAAATCTGCTTGGGGTCCGAATCAAGCAAGCGAGCCTGATCATGGACATGAGAAGCGACGAAAGCTTCGCAGGAGCGCCTCATCGAAAATCAGGATATCAGGGATCCCGGGAGCTAGAGTTTTATGCATTTCAGAATCGCGATTCGCGATTTCCCGATAGGCGGGAACGACTGTCAATCATAAAGGACAGGTGGCAAACTTTGCAACGAGGCGCAGACTGTTTACATGTCAGCGGTCATGAGCCATCGCGGATCGGGAAATCGCGAGTCTGGAGGATGCGTGTTCATTGACATCGCAAACCGCGAAATCCCGATGGAAAGTATGGTCAAAGGCATATGGTGGTGGTCACTTGAGCTAGGACCCAGTCTAAGGGCTAGCACGGAAGGTGCATCGACAATCAGATAATCGCAAGTCCTGTGGACACAAACATCATGTCATCAAGAACACTGAAACTCCGATGGGGGTTTGGCTACGGTCACGCGGAGACAGGTCATTTGGATCGTGTTTTAGCCGGTAGGGGCTAGCTCCCAGGAGGAGGAGCTCATCGCACATCGGGATATCGGAGATCCCGGAGGCAAGGAGTTCGTGCATATCGAACTCGCGAATCCCGAAGCCTCATCACATGCCTCTATTACCTATTCCTTGTCGCCACGTCCTATCCCCGTGTCATGACAACCACAGTCTCTTCCCGGCCCCTGTGTTCCCTCCACCTGGATCTTTCGCTTCGAAACCCACGTTTTCTTCCGTTTGCATGTGACCTATCATTCTACCTCCGCCACATCCATCCCTATGGCCCCTCTCCATCCCATCTCCACACCGAGCATGTCAAACCACCCCTGCATGATCACTGTCTATTCACCACTTCATATCAAGCCCTCCAGTCATCACGACGGCCTCCACGTCTACCAGTTAGTCCTGCCATGAATTCTCCAAACATGTCCAAATGGAAGAGTGAGAAGGCCTCCATGTCCCGTAAGTACAGAGTCGACCGAGGCCTTTCCCGATCCCAGGAAGCAGTTATTGTAGCAGTTGATGGTGGTTGGACATCGTTTCCACCATAAATGGAAAGTCCAGAAATGACTGTAAGCTGGTCAATTCATTCACAGGTCCTTTTGGAGCGCGATTGCGTCCGACTGAAGTTCACGACTGTCCAGAGACAACAGGCGTCGTAAACATGCAGACGTAATGTTTTCAATGCGATGTCTCGAGTTGGTTTCTGTGTTTTTGCTCTACGTATTTAGAGGAGTTTTCTCACATTTTGTAAGCATCGATGGTTGAGCAGAGCTCTCGTTTGTAAAGTTTTAATGAAGCACTGTTATTCTGGTTATGTATAAACTTTTGAGACTTCTTGCCTTATGAAGGCCAGTTCCTTTTACATCTTTGTTATACTGTGTTAGAACAGCTCGGAATTGGAGGATCCAGTCGAGCTATAGCTATTGTAGGATGATGTTGTAATGGATCATTGTGATAGCTGCGCTATCTCTAATCAGTGCTTGTGATTTTCCCAGCACTGAAGTGACTTGGAATTGGAGGATCCAGTCAAGTCCCCTTTCAGTTCCTTGAGACCCTGAACCAAGCAGATCTTTCTTTCAGAGTCTTTCTTCTGCAAACTGCCGAAAGCCTAGTGCCCAAGTTGTTTGCTCACTTTTCCTACTAAGTCTTCCATCTGTTCATCTTATAATCAACCCACTAGCTGAAGTTAGGATTCCAGACCTCCTTTGCTCTTTACATACCAGACCCGGTCCCTGAATTAGAATGATATTTCCTCGAGTCTTACCTCCATTTGATCATCCCTTTAAACAAACCGTGACATAAAAACTGATGGGCATCGGTCTCTGCTTCTACAAGCAATCCAGGAGTGACTTCTGACGCTAACATTTCTGGCGCCGTTGCCGGGGACGAAATTGAAGATTTTCCCTGGGTAGAATGACATTGAGCCTCTAAATCCGAAGGTGCATCGAATTATCGGAGCCTTTCAAGATTGCTCATTTGCACCTGGCGACTCCATTGTGACGACTCCGCTGGGGAGAACCTGCTCTGTTAATTGTGGCTTTCAGAGGCAGGCATAAGCGGTCTCATCCACAACTGCCTCTAGCTACGCCTGAAACAGACCCAGAGGCAGTGCTCAGAAAGGGAAAGGCCTCTCCAGAAGAAGCGTCCATCATTGAACCAGGTAACCCACCATATCCTTCTGTTGGAGCTCCTTTTTCTCCTCCTCAGGTATTTGACAGGCCTGTCTCTGGAGTTCCTTGTTTCCTAAATTTTGGGAGTGTTCCTGTCGAGTTTTCCTCTCCTGGTCTGGGACTGGAGAGTCAAGAACTTGTCACTCCCCTCTCTCCCGAAGCTATACCCTGGCGTAGACCTAGGACCACAGAAGAGTTCCCCACTCCTGCACAAGGAGGAGCACCTGCTGACTTTAGCTCGATAACCCGTTCCTTGAATCACCTCTTGTTTCCCACCCCACTCCGAGATTCATTCCCAGTAGCTCCTTCGCGAACTCCTTCTCCTCCAAATTCTCCCCCACCTAATATTCCTATGGCTGGTGCTAATCCCCCTCTGAATAGAATGGACTCCATAGTTGCTGCTAGGTATGCTCCCTTGATCTTACCTCAGCCCACGAATCCTTTCCCTGCTGGAGATTACTTGAAATATATGCCCAAGTTCACCGGGGAAGGGGACATAACTACGGAGGAACACGTGGATGCTTTCTACAGTTATGCAGACAACCTGAACATTGGAAATGAAGATGTCTGGATGAGGGTTTTTGTCCAGAGCCTGGATGGTGAGGTAAGGAAATGGTTTAGAGGATTAGCTCCCGGATCTATCGCTGGAATTGAAGCCTTGGATAATGCTTTCCTGAGGCAGTGGGGAGATAAGAAGGATTTCATGTATTATATGACTGAGTTCAGGTCTTTGAAGAATATGGAAGGAGAGTCTGTCTCTAACTTCTCCAAAAGGTTCAATAAAATGTACAATAAGATTCCTGATGAAATAAAGCCATCAGAAGCCTCGGCCAAGATGTCCTACGCTAGTGCGTTTGGCCCCGATTTCTGTCTTTTATTGAGAGAAAGAAGAGCCGCCTCCTTAGCTCAAATGCAAGACGCAGCCATAGAAGTGGAATCCAATGTATTAGCAGCCGATAGATTGAGGAACGAGGCTGACACAGGCAGGAGGAAAGGAAAATCCGAAGCCTCAACTTCTGGCCCATCGGTGCCCCACTTTCAAGTAGATGAACTGACCAAAATGGTGAAGTCTCTGTCTGTAGAGATGGAAAGACTGAAGGTAGAGAGAAGGAAAGCATACAAGGGCCCTCAGAGTGCCAAAAACAAAGGAGGTTTTCGGAGGCCAAACAATATCACTTCCCCGATGTTGCAAAGAGACAGAGATGACCAAAAAATTCAGGCGCCTTTTCAAAACAACTTTGTGGCTGAGGGAGAAGAAGGGGAAACAGACGAACTTGAGCCCGAAATCCATTGCTTTGGAGATGCTCCTCCTTTTTCTCATCTCACTCAATCGGCATACAAGAAATCTCTCATGGACAGTCAACTGAATGAGTTGAGTAAGGGAGAAAAAGCTGGGGACGGTCAAGGCAGGTACAACCTGAGTTCCAACAAAAGGACCACAGCACCAGATATTCCTGAGCAGTCCACCATAACAGAAAATCTTGCTAACGCAGTAGCAGATGGTCACAAAGGTAAGAAGGCCCAACCCCTCTCTCCCGCTGTCCATAACCATGTTCCTGAAATAAAAGAAATTCTGAAGCCTACATCTTCTTTTAACTTCGAGCATGAGATCCAAAAGATCAGGATCCATGTGCCCCTCACTGAGCTGATAAAACATGACGAATTCAAAAAGCACTTCTCTGAACTTTTACAGTTTGAAGCCTCATGCCTTCCCTCAGACTCCATAAACCTCCAAGATGAAAATCCAGCAGTTGCCCTGGGCCCCATGGTAGAAAATAGAGATGACTCATCCCCCCCTTTCTACACATCCCTGAACATACATGATAAAGTGCTACACAACTGCTTGATGGATTCAGGGGCCTCTCACAACCTCATGCCCAAAACTGTCATGGAGGAGTTAGGGCTAGAAGTTACCCGAGCCTATCATGACCTCTATTCCTTTGATTCCAGAAGAGTTCAGTGTCTTGGAGTTATCAAAGATCTAGTTGTGACCTTGTTTCAACTGCCCATGAAGAGTGTGGTCATGGATATTGTAGTAGATGATGTTCCCCCCAAATTCGGTATGCTATTATCAAGATCTTGGATAAAGAGACTGGGGGGAACCTTGCAGATGGACCTCACATATGATACTATCCCAGTGTTTGGAGGAGAGCATAGAAGACTATACAGGGAAGCCCAACTGGCCTACATAATCAGTGGTGAGGCCAACCCTACCAACCATCCCATCTTTTCCTTGGACACCGACTTAGGTTCCATTCTGCTCCAACTCACTCATGCTCCCGAACCTCCTCCTAGACTAAAAAAGCAGCCCACCATTTCCCCCAAACTTCCTCCCTCCATCACCCCCATCTAGAAACTATTCTTTGATGGAGCCTCTTCCAGGGAAGGCGCTGGAGCTGGGGTGGTTTTTGTGTCACCCGCTCAGGAAACCATATATCTGTTATACAAATTAGAGTTCGAAGCTACCAACAATGTGGCAGAGTATGAGGCTCTTGTTCTGGGATTGAGAGCTGCGAGGGAAATGGGAATTCAGGAAGTAGCAGTGTTCGGTGATGCAGAGTTGGTAGTTTAGCAGATCAGGAACGCTTATCAGGCTAAGCATCCTCGACTCAGAAGCTATAGAAATGAGGTATGGGACTTAGTCGACAGTTTCTTCTCAGCATTCAACATTTCATTCATCCCGAGAGAGGAGAACACAATGGCAGATTCCTTGGCTACATCGGCTAGCAATTTCAAAGTACCCTTGCCGCCCAAATTCAGATATGATGTAGAGGTAAAATACAAGCCCTCCATACCTGACAACGTCAAACATTGGAAGGTATTCGAGGATGATCTCGAGGTCAAGAGGTTCTTGGAGACTGTCGATGAATTTTCAGAAATGCACATTGACCAAGATGCCGTCTTAGAGGAAGAGCTTGATGGGGGTAATTTTCTGAACAAGATTGCGGGGCGTGACATTATACAGCTGCCCAACAACCACATTCCCAGAGGACTGGTTCCTTTGGAAATAGTTTTTGACGAAAATGATGTATCGTTAAAGGGAAAAGTCTCAGAGGAGGAAGCTGGTACTATTCAGTGCAACATTGGGACCGAGGGTGAGCCCAAGTTTGTCAAATTGTCAAAGAGTCTGACAGAGGAGCAGAGGTCCGAATACATTTGACTTTTGAGGGAATTTGCTGATGTATTTTCCTGGACTTACGAAGACCTCAAAACCTATGACACCTCGGTCATCGAGCATAACATTCCATTAAAGGAGGAGGCAAAGCCGTTCAGGCAGAAGCTGAGACAGATTAATCCCATGCTGCTACCTATCATGGAGAGGGAAGTGAAGAAGCTACTTCAAGCTCAGATCATCGTGCCAGTAAGATATTCAGAATGGGTGGCCAACTTGGTGCCAGTAAGAAAAAAGAATGGAGAAATCCGCCTCTGTGTAGATTTCAGAAACCTGAACAGGAGCTCATGGAAGGATAACTACCCCTTGCCAAAGATGGAACATATACTGCAGAAGGTGACAGGAGCTTCCAGGATGTCCATGGTTGATGGTTTCTCTGGCTACAATCAGGTCTCTGTTCTGCCTGAGGACAGGGAAAAGACAACATTCACCACTCCATGGGGCACTTTCATGTACGCCAAGATGCCATTCGGACTAATGAATGCGGGGGCGACATTCCAGCGTACCATGGACATAGATTTCGTTGGGGAAAAGGATAAATTTGTGGTCGTTTATCTGGATGACATCACAGTGTTTTCAAAATCTGATCAAGAACACCGTCGCCATCTCAGGAGAGTTTTCTTGAAATGTAGAAAGTTTGGCATTTCATTAAACCCCAAGAAATCTCTTTTCGCCCTGTAGGAGGGAAAGTTACTGGGCCACATAGTATCAGCAGAAGGAGTCAAGATTGACCCCAGCAGAGTTGAGGCAATACAAGCTTTATCAATCCCGAGGTCCAGGAAGGAGGTCCAATCTTTCCTCGGCAAAATTAATTTTCTGAGGAGGTTTGTGCCTAACTTTGCTGAGGAGGTAAAACTTATAACAACCATGTTAAAGAAAGAGAATGAAGTAAGGTGGACCCCTCAATCGCGACATTCCTTTGAACAAATCAAGAAGGCCCTGACAGAAGCTCCTATGCTTATCAGTCCCGACTACTAAAAGGATTTCCTTATTTTCTCCTTTGCCTCACCTGACACAGTGGCTGCTGTTCTATTACAGACCAATGACAGTGGGCTAGAGCAACCTATTGCTTATTTCAGCCGAGCATTGATGGATGTCAAAGTCAGGTATGACACTATGGAAAAGCAGGCTTATGCTCTAGTAAAAGATCTTAAAGATTTTAGAACCTACATCCTGCAGTAAAAAATCATCGCCTATGTCCCCTCGGCTGCTGTTAAAGACATTCTTGTTCAGCCTGATATGGATGGGAGAAGGAGTAAATGGATAGCCAAAATCATGGAGTTCGACCTGGAGATTAGGCCCACTAAATTGATCAAAGGGCAAGGTTTAGCCAGGCTGTTGGCTGAAGCAAACTGCCAAGCGTTGGGAATAAGTTTCATCAACGAATGTTCAGGTACTCAGCAGGATCAACTGCCTAATATAGACCCTCAAACGGAGCCCCCATTGGCTAAATGTCCTTGGTACAAGGATGTCATATACTTTCTGCAGGAGCTGCGACCTCCATACGGCCTACAAAAAAGCAAAGTAAGAGCTCTAAAGCTCAAAGCAGTCAGATACTGCCTGATCGATCAAGTGTTATACTGGAAAGACCCGCTGGGGGTGCTTTTAAGATGCATAAGTCCACCATAGGCCGAGATGATCATGGCTGAATTTCACAGCGGCCTGTGTGGAGGGCACCATTTCTGGAGAGCCACAACCCACAAAATCCTCAGGGATGGGTACTACTGGTGTACCGTGTTCACTGATGTCTGCAAAAAGGTCATAGCCTGCATCAAATGTAAACAATTTGTAGGAAAGCATCAGCTCAGGTCTTTGCCGTTAAATCCAGTGGTGGTTTCGGTTCCTTTCCAGCAGTGGGGCCTAGATTTCATCGGAGAAATTCACCTTGCTTCTAGCGGCCAACACAAGTGGATCCTGACTGCTACAAATTTCTTTACCAAATGGATTGAAGCTATCCCCACCAGGAGTGCTTCCCATAAGGTAATCATTGGATTCTTGGAGGACCTCATCACAAGGTTCGGCTGCCCAAATAAGATTGTCACTGATAATGCAGCCTCTTTCGGATCTGAACCACTAGCCAAGTTCTGTGACCAGTTCGGGATCAAATTGATTCATTCCACTCCATATTATCCACAGGGCAACGGTCTGGCGGAATCCTCCAACAAAAGCCTGATAAGGATCATCAAAAGGTTGTTGGAAGATAACAAAAGGGCGTGGAATTCAAAGTTGAAATTCGCCCTCTGGGCCGATTGGGTGACTACAAAGAGATCTATAGGTCTCTCCCCTTTCCAGTTAGTCTATGGGGCCGAAGCTGTCCTCCCTCCTCAACTGGTCATTCCCGTAGCGAAATTCTTCCAGGATTATCAAGAAGAGTTGAATGACATGATCAGAAGGATTCATCAGCTAGTAGAGGTCCAACAGGCTAGAGAGAAGACAGTGGATAGGATTCAGGACCATCAACAAAGGATCAAGCAAGTCTTCGATAAGACGGCCAAGAAGGAGCGGTTCCAGATAGGGGACCTGGTGCTGAAATGGGATGCTCCTAAACAAGATAAGGGCAAACACAACAAATTTGAAGCCCTGTGGACTAGGCCTTTCAGAATCTCCGAGACTTTCTCAAATAACACATACAAGCTTCGAGATTTGGAAGGTGAAGAAGTTTTTAGCAGCCCAGTGAATGGGCATTTCCTGAAAAAATATATTGTCTGAGCCTTAGATGGCTCCTTTGTTTGTAAATATTGTTCTTTTTATTTCCTATTTCGTTTTCGTTTTAATTTTTGCAGCCTAATAATGACTCCATAGCCCAACAATGAGGCACTGGAACTGCAAAATGAGTCCTTAGAGCATCACAGGGACGACTCTATCCCCCATGGAGCCTAATGTTAACAACAATTGTGGTATCGGGGAACAAAGGTCTGCAGGACTGCACGATAAGTGCCCAAGCACATCACACAGAAGAAATCTGCTTCGGGCCTGAATCAAGCAAGCGAGCCTGATCATGGACATGAGAAGCGGCGAAAGCTTCGCAGGAGCGCCTCATCGGAAATCGGGATATCGGGGATCCCGGGAGCTAGAGTTTTATGCATTTCAGAATCGCGATTCGTGATTTCCCAATAGGAGAGAATGTATGTCAATCATAAAGGACAGGTGGCAGACTTTGCAATGAGGCGCAGACTGTTTACAGGTCAGCGGTCATGAGCCATCGCGGATCGGAAAATCGCGATTCCGGAGGATGCGTGTTCATTGACATCGCAAACCACGAAATCCTGATGGAAAGTATAGTCAAAGGCATATGGTGGTGGTCACTTGAGCTAGGGACCAGTCTAAGGGCTAGCACGAAAGGCGCATCGGCAATCGGATAATCGCAAGTCCTGTGGACACAAACATCGTGTCATCAAGAACGCCGAAACTCCGATGGGGGTTTGGCTACGGTCACACAGAGACAGGTCATTTGGATCGTGTTTTAGCCGGTAGGGGCTAGCTCCTAGGAGGAGGAGCTCATCCATCGGGATATCGGAGATCCCGGAGGCAAGGAGTTCGTGCATATCGAACTCGCGAATCCCGAAGCCTCATCACATGCCTCTATTACCTATTCCTTGTCGCCACGTCCTATCCCTGTGTCATGACAACCGCAGTCTCTTCCCGGCCCCTGTGTTCCCTCCACCTGGCTCTTTCACTTCGAAGCCCACGTTTTCTTCCGTTTGCATGTGACCTGTCATTCTCCCTCCGCCACATCCATCCCTATGGCCCCTCTCCATCCCATCTCCACACCGATCATGTCAAACCACCCCTGCCTGATCACTGTCTATTCACCACTTCATATCAAGCCCTCCAGTCATCACGATGGCCTCCACGTCTACCCGTTAGTCCTGCCATGAATTCTCCAAACAGGTCCAAATGGTAGAGTGAGAAGGCCTCCATGTCCTGTAAGTACAGAGTCGACCAGGGCCTTTCCCGATCCCAGGAAGCAGTTATTGTAGCAGTTGATGGTGGTTGGACATCGTTTCCACCATAAATGGAAAGTCCAGAAATGATTGTAAGCTGGTCAATTCATTCACAGGTCCTTTTGGAGCGCGATTGCGTCCGACTGAAGTTCATGACTGTCCAGAGACATCAGGTGCCGTAAACATGAAGACGTAATGTTTTCAATGCGATGTCTCGAGTTGGTTTCTGTGTTTTTTCTCTATGTATTTAGAGGAGTTTTCTCACATTTTGTAAGCATCGATGGTTGAGAAGAGCTCCCGGTTGTAAAGTTTTAATGAAGCACTGTTATTCTGGTCATGTATAAACTTTTGAGACTTCTTGCCTTATGAAGGCCAGTTCCTTTTACATCTTTGTTATACTGTGTTAGAACATCTCGGAATTGGAGGATCCAGTCGAGCTGTAGCTATTGTTGGATGATGTTGTAATGGATCACTGTGATAGATGCGCTATCTCTAATCAGTTCTTGTGATTTTCCCAGCACTGAAGTGACTTGGAATTGGAGGATCCATTCAAGTCCCCTTTCAGTTCCTTGAGACCCTGAACCAAGCGGATCTTTCTTTCAGAGTCTTTCTTCTGCAAAGTGCCGAAATCCTAGTGCCCAAGTTGTTTGCTCACTTTTCCTACTAAGTCTTCCATCTGTTCATCTTATAATCAACCCACTGGCTGAAGTTAGGATTCCAGACCTCCTTTGCTCTTTACATACCAGACCCAGTCCCTGAATTAGAATGATATTTCCTCGAGTCTTACCTCCATTTGATCATCCCTTTAAACAAACCGTGACATAAAAACTGATGGGCGTCGGGCTCTGCTCCTGCAAGCAATCCAGGAGTGACTTCTGACACTAACAGATCCTGGTACACAACCTACTAGTACACCATATACTAGCACACAACCTACTGGTACACAACCTACTAGTACACAAACTACCAGTACACCACCTACTGGTATGTCGAAGGAAGATTGGGAGAAGTTGAATAGAAGAGAAAGGAGTACTATTCGACTCTGCCTGGCAGATTTGGTGTTGTTGAATATCTCAGGAGAGTCTACAACCAAGGAACTATGGGAGAAGTTGGGGAATTTGTATCAATCAAAGTCCCTGGTAAACAAGTTGTTTCTTCGAAAGAAGCTGTATCATCTTAGGATGGAAGATGGAGGTTCTGTGACAGAACATCTAAATTCCTTTAATACACTAGTAAGTCAACTTGTCTCTGTTAATATTACGATTGCAAAAGAAGATAAATGTATTACTTTGTTATGTTCTTTTCCAGACTCTTGGGATAATCTGGTTGTAGCAATTGGTAGTACCACTCAATCTACATTGAAGTATGAGGATGTTGTTTCATCCTTGTTATCTGAAGAGATGAGGCGGAAAATCATGGATGGTCATAGCACAGATGCTTTATTTGTAAGAGGTTGTACCTAATACAGGAATCTTGGTAAGCATTCAGGGGGGAGATCTAAATCTACAGGTATATCTAAGTCTCCAAGAAAATCTTTGAGGAAATGATGGAAGTGTGGTAAAACAGGGCATTATAAGAAAGATTGCAAGTCTAAGAAGGTTGAAAAACCAAAGGGATTTGATAGTACCTCTTCCACAGAGGCGAAAACCTCCACTGAAGAAGGAGGTGATGTTTACCTAGCATCTACAAGTACAGATGCAGAACGCAATGTATGGTTGATCAACTCAGGTGCATCATACCATATGACTCCTCACAGGGAGTGGTTCTCTGAATATGAAAAATATAATGGTGGTGATGTATTCCTAGGAGATGACTCGACAACAAAATATTGGGAAGTGGAAGGGTTAAGTTGTTGCTAAAAGATGGAAGGATTAGAACACTCCCTGGGGTTCTGCACATTCCAAAACTTTCCAGGAGCCTAATATCTGTAATCAAGTTGGATGATGCAGGAGTGGATACTGTATTTGGAAAGAACACTTGCAAGATGGTACAAGGGGCAATGGTGTTGATGAGGGGAGTTCGGTGTGGAACTCTGTACAAGTTGTTGGGAAGCACTTATATTAATGGGTGTAATAGTTCTGTTGTCCGTGAGCAGACAAATAAAGAAGACAAGACCAATATCATCCCTGAAAAGAAGACCATGCCGTGGCATCAAATACTGGGGCATATTGGAGAAAAGGGCCTTCGAACACTACACGGTAAAGTCATGGTTGAAGGTATGTCTAATTTCACTCTGGATTTTGATTTCTATGAACATTGCATATATGGTAAACAAAATCGAGTAAGATTCCCATCTGGTGCTACAAGAGAAAAGGGGATCTTAGAGTTGATACATAGTGATGTGTTTGGACCTGTTCCTGTTCCATCCCTAGGTAAATATGTGTATTATGTTTCAATCATAGATGGTTTTTCAAGGAACACATGGATTTATTTTCTTAGAAAGAAATCTGAGTTATTTGATAAATTTAAAGAGTTTAAGGCTCTGGTAGAAAATCAGACAGAGAAGAAAATAAAGGTATTGAGAACAGATAATGGTGGAGAATTCTGTAGAAATGAATTCGAATAATTCTGTATGAAGTGTGGTATAGCAAGGTAGAAGACTACTCCATACACTGCTCAGCAGAATGGAGTTGCAGAAAGGATGAACATGACACTGATGGAAAAAGAAAGGAGCATGCTCAGCGGTGTCGGGTTAGGACAAGAATTCTAGGCAGAGGTAGTGGGTACAACATGTTACCTGGTCAATCGATCACCTTCATTAGCATTGGATGATAAAACTACACACAAGGTATGGTCTGCAAAGAAACCCTCTCTTCAACATCTTAGAGTGTTTGGTTGTGGTGCTTATGTACATGTTCCAAAGGAAAATAAGAGTAAGTTGGATAAAAAGGCTGAAAAGTGTATCTTTATTGGTTATAAAGATGGTGTGAAAGGTTATAAGCTTTGGAACCCAGAAACCAAGAAGACCATTTACAATCAAGATGTTGTTTTTAGAGAGGTAAAAGATGTGTCCAAACAGGAATTCCTACCAATGTAAGATGAACCTGAGAAAATAGAGCTTGAGTTGGATGATGCAAAATCTGAATCATCTGAAGAAGAGGAAGTAGAAGAAGAAGAAGAAGAAGAACCTCATACCCCAGTATTGAGGAGATCAGTGAGAGATAAAAGGACACCAGAAAGGTATAGTCCACCTAGTTTTCGTTCCAATTTTGCTTTATCTATTACCGATGATGATCCCAGAACTGTCAGGGAAGCAGTGAATTCAGAGGATAGTAAACTCTGGAAGAAGGCCATGGTTGAAGAAATGGATGCTTTGGATAAGAATGAGGCATGGGATATAGTTGAGTTGCCATCTAGAAGAAAATCTGTTGGTAGCAAATGGTTGTTTAAGAAGAATTTTAATGCACAACATAAAGTGGAGAAATACAAAGCTCGGTTAGTAGCAAAAGGTTATTCCCAGGTAGAGGGAATTAACTTTGGTGAGATTTTTTCTTCTATTGCTAAGTTAACTTCTCTTAGATTTCTTTTATCTATTGCTGCTGCTTTTGATCTTGAAGTGGAACAGATGGATGTGAAGACAACATTCCTACATGGGGATCTGGAAGAAGAAATCTACATGAAGCAACCTAAAGGCTTTGTAGTGAAGGGAAGGAAAGAGATGGTCTGTAAGCTTAATGAATCACTATATGGTCTGAAGCAATCACTTAGGATGTGGTACCAAAAGTTTGACACATACATCCTTAGATTGGGATTTGTAAAAAGAAGGGCTGATCATTATGTATATTCCAAGAAGGTTGGTAATCACTTCATTTATGTAGTGTTGTATGTTGATGACATGTTGTTGGTAGGAAATAACATGGATGTCATCAAGGAGGTGAAATCACAACTATCCTCCAAATTTGACATGAAGGATCTCGATGCTGCTAACTTCATTCTGGGAATGCAGATTAAAATAGATCGCACAAACAAGAAACTCTGGTTGAATCAGAGAAAATATGTTGAGATGATATTGCAGAGGTTTAATATGCATGGAAGTAAATCGGTCAAGGTTCCTATTCCTATAGGTGTAAAGTTATCTGCAGATCAATGTCCCAAGACACAGGAAAAAGAAGAGGACATGTCCCATGTTCCATATGCCAGTGCAGTTGGCAATTTGATGTATGCAATGGTCTGTACTAGACTGGACATTGCACATGTTGTGGGAGTTTTGAGCAGGTATATGTCAAAACCAGGGAAGGAGCATTGGACAGTAGTAAAGAGGGTCTTCAGGTATCTTCGTGGCACTACCAGTTATGGATTGTGCTACCAAGGAAGACCAGGATTGGACATAGTGGTGGACATACATGGCTTTGTTGATGCAGACTGGGCTGGAGATCTGGATCACAGAAGATCTACAAGTGGGTATGTGCTTAACATATTTGGAGGAGAAATCAGTTGGATGAGCAAAATACAGGCTGTAGTGGCACTCTCAACTACAGAAGTTGAATACATGGCAGCCACTCATGCAAACAAGGAAGCAATATGGTTACAAAGATTGTGTTTAGGTATTGGGTTGGTACAACAAGCAATGAGATTAGATTGTGACAGTCAAAGTGCAATCTTCCTGGCAAAGAAACCAACTTATCATTCGAAGACAAAGCATATTGATGTTCAGTATCACTTTGTGAGAGACATGGTTGAGGAAAAGAAGGTGTTGCTGGAAAAGGTTGACACTTTGAAGAATGTTGTAGATTCATTGGCAAATTCTATGAGCACAGAAAATTTCTCCTGGTGTAGAGTAACAATGGACATTGTTGCCATGGATTGTTGACTATATAATCCCCTGGACCCCTGGATGCAAAGAAAACAACAAGTGAGACCCTGTTGGGCATGTGTTATATTCTTTGCGTGTGTGTGTGTGGGCGTGTCAGGTTCGACAACCGCGTCTGACGATCCCTCTAGGAGAGTTCGTTGTGTCACGTGCGCTGATCAATTTCCTAGGGGCCTTGTCGGGGCGGGGGGGGGCAGGTATGCCCCCCCTGGTTACGCGCAACATTTGGGGCAGTGCCCCGATTTTTTTTTTGGGGGCGGTTTTTGCTATTTTTAGCGGATTATTTTAGCAGTTTACTAAATTAATCTCGGATTAAGGGATTAGGGTTTTGGTATCTATGGAATACATAAAAACATTGTATATATTGTATGGTGAATGGTGAAATTCAATAATGAATATAAGAAAGTTTTTCCCGGTTGAGGGTTTCCGATATAAAATCTCTGTGTACTGTGTGTATGAGCCATTAATTAAATTTTGTTTTTCTTAAGAATCTATATGCATTTCTTTACTTCACAGGTTTAAAACTAAACGGTTCTTATATGTAGACGGTATCACCCCCGCCATAGGTCAATTATGTGGCGTTCTCTCCCATGCTTTCATTTTTTGATGAAGATCAACCTCTCACTGTAAGCTCAATCTCTTATGACTTAGATTCAGTAGTTGACATGGTGATATATTCGATAGGGCTATTAGAGCATGATCTCCTTACCCCTGTCGCAACCTTTGACATGTGTTCCTTCCAGAGTGTGTTTCTTCCGTCCAATGAATATCTCTTGTAAGCCATGACTGAGTTTTGTCCCTTGACATGGTGTCTTTATGGAGCATTGTCCTCTTGGAAGCCATGATCAAGAAGAGAGCTTTGAGCATGGTTTTCTGATTTCAATATCATTAAAAAATGAAACTAGCATTGAGCATGGTTTTCTGATTTCATGCTCATTAAAAAATGAAACCATCGTTGAGAATGGTTTTATGATTTCAATCTCATTAAAAAATGAAACCAGCTTTGAGAATGGTTTTCTGATTTCAAGCTCGTTAAAAAATGAAACCAACTATGAGGATAGTTTTGCATATCTATGGAAACCTCGTTAAAAAATGAAACATAACTTACGAGGATATTTTTTCTTCTTTGTGGCCAGCTCGTTAAAAAATGAAATAGATTTTCCCCCTCTTCGATTGAGTCAAGTACTTCGTTACGTATAGTATTTGAAGCTTCATTTCATCTTCCTGTGTCATTGGATGAAATGAAGCTTGGGGGGAAATGATTACATCCTCTGGACTTCATGCTGAAGTTAATCCGCTAACTTCTTAAGCTGGGGGAAAAGTACCAACCATCCCTGGATAATGTGTTGGGAAGTCGCAAGCATAGTTTTCTCTAGTTTCAATCTTGTGTAAAAATGAAACCACCTACCTCAAGCATAGTTTCTTTTGGTTCAAGATTGTGTAAAAATGAAACCAGGTCCAAGCATAGTTTTGTTTAGTTTTAAGCTTGTGTAAAATTAAAATCTATCCCAAGCATAGTTTTGTTTTGTTTTAAGCTTTAGTAAAAATGAAAACAATCTCGAGCTTAGTCTTTGTTCTTTCTCATGCTCGTAAATACCTGAGAATGTAACCGTGTATACTTTTATCACTTTTTCAGACTCGTAAAGTTTATACGAAAAAGGAACCCCCTGGAGTTCTCTTTAAGCTCTTTTCAGACTCTCTAAATATGAGAAGATTGTTGAGCGATCTTGTTGTCTTTCAGGCTCGTTAAAGTGAATTAGAAAGCACGTCTGTTGAGCGGTAGTTTATCTCTTTTTCGATCTCATCAGAGTACTTTACGAAAAAGGAAAAATTTAATCAAGCATGATTAGAAAAAGTTATGGAGTCCTCTTTAAGTTCTTTTCAAACTTCATAAATATGAAAAGACCGATGAGTTTGTTTTCTTTGGACTCGTAAAACAAACATCGAAAGGCCCATATGGGACCGAAATACTCCTTCCTAGGGTTCGTTAAACATACTCCAAGGGACTCATCCGAAGGATGAGCTTACAGTTTAAGCATATGTTATCCTCCTCAAGCTTGTGTAAAAATAAAGAGGTACTCGCCAGAAATGGTGGGGGGGAATTTGCAAAGAAATGTATCTAAAATTGTATTCTATGGAAGAGTCGCTTTTGAAAATGACACCAACGACACCAAAATGTTATCGCACAGTTTGTAGATAAGGTAAAAGGCGGATGGAAGAAGGGAAAATTGGCATAATTGAGACTATCCCACCACTATCACCTCAATGGGATAGCTCTTTCTGTTTAGGGAGGCAAGGCCCAAGGGAGACCTCCCTGATGACCTAGGGTTTTGAGAAGGCAAAGGATTGAAAGGCTAAGTATAATTTCCCCCTCACAAGTCACCACCGATCAGAAAGTCTCGGCTAACCAGCCAATAAAGATAAGTAATAAACAAAAAGGTGTACCTACTCGAGACAAAGCAACACAGAAACTATGCATATGCAAGATCACTTGCTTGGTTAGTACTTCATATTATCATGGACTTATGATATAAAGTAATTGATAAACAATATTAATGAAGTAAGTAAACGATGTATAATAGCAGTGATTATAATATATCACTTCACAATAAATTCTAATGGCAATCAATGTAACAATATCAATATAAAGAAACAACACCTTAGCTAATCATTCAATTGCTTTTAAAGATATAAATGTTGCAATGTATAAAGATAACTCAAGTTGGTAATGGTAGCAGTAGGGTTAGTAGATATTAGTCTAAGCTAGGGTTAGAAGGGTTAGTAGTTGTTCAAGGTATTGGATGTTTGTATTATCATTTCGGCCCTTCAACATTTGCAACCATTTGACTCCATTTTCCCTAATAATGCATTGATCTAAGACTTCTTGTGTGAAGAACCTTGATCATAGCTTTCACTCACTTTGTGTCTAGGTTAGAAAATTCACTTGTATCTTGATCATATTCCTTTATAAGATTACAATTTGGTCTCTGATCCATGTTGTTGAGTCGGTGTTTCCAAGACAATTGTCGTGCCGTCAATATGTTCAAAGAGAAGTTCAACCCAGAAAGCCTTCTATTGCGTCGACCATTTCTGCAATCCTTAAGCCTTATATTGCATCGGCCATCCCTAATTCAGTCCTGACTCACTTGTTACTCTGATCTACTTCAAATCTTTTTACCATTTTCGTGTCATTGATGGGGGATACATTAAGGCCCTACTGTGGTGAGTCTTTTCATGTCGACTCCAACTCATTATCCTGGCATTAGACTTAGAAACTAATTGGTACATTTGAACTCACATGCCTCAATGGAAAGTTTCCTCACTTTCGACAGTGGGTTTTCATTATTGACCCCTGATCGGGAGATTCCACCGAGTGTTCGACTTCAAATCACAAATTTGCACTTGTTGGATTGTAATAGTGTACCTTGGTAGTCATTGACATTAGTGGTGATTTCCCTTGCACTTGTTAATGGTATTCATTAATGACTGGTAATCAAGTGGTTTCTACCATGTTCGACTTCAGAACATGTATTCACATGGTTAGATTCGTACTACAGAATGGTGGAGATGAAGACCCTAGATATTTTCTAATAGATTTAGGTTGCGTTGGAGTATATTCATATTGTACTGTTTCATAGATCCACAATGTATATAGATATGCTAGGACATATCTGAAGATGTTTGTTGATTAAAAATGTTATGGTACATGCATTGTGATTTGGCTTAATAACTGACATAAATTGTGGTAGGAAGAATTGGAATGGTTGATGATATAGTTTCCAATGGTAGACCACCTCATGAAGAGGGAAAGACAAGAAATTTGTTGTTGAAATATTGATGAAGGGACCTTATGATGTCCCCATAAAACATCTTACTAATCATGTAATTTCAGGAAGATTGTTGGAAATTGTACATGCATATGATTGTGAATTGACTACATGTATGTCATTTATCTCTGGGCGGGGTATCAAAGATAAAGGAACCTTTGGTAGACAAACTAAAATAGATTGAAATATTTTTGAAATGAATGCAGAAGTAGTTATGCCATGTTTGAATTGGCTAAGTATAATTGAGTAAATAATTGTGCTCATAAGTAGCACAGTTGCTAAATGCATTGAGGGAATGTAGGTTTGAAAGGGAAGGTATATGAATGTCCATTGTGGAAGGGGCAAGTATAGGAATTTCCATTGTGGAAGGGAGACCTTCCTGTATCCCAAAAGGGTTGTGGAAGTGGTAGGGAGAATAATTGAAGTAGCCATGAGTATTAACACCTTCGATACTAGTAAAGAATGAATTCTTGATTGCATTCATGTGAAATTTTAATTTCATGTAATGTATGTTGATTTGAGGTCATTGTTACACATTATTTTCATCACCCCTATGACTGTTAATGATGTACACCTATCATTTGCCTTTAGAAGGATCAATTGCCTTAATCCCTGAAGAATAATGAAGACAAACTTTCCTAGAGAGATGAAATTGTCTTTTCCTTTGTAAAAAACCTTGTAAAGAAGGATCGTCGCACCTTTCTTAGTGTTAAGGGTGCGACGATATAGGATCAACACAAGTTTCACCAAAGTGGCCTGCGACATTGTCACAATTTTCTCAATGTTAAGGGTGCGACGATCATCCGTACGAAGAAAAAGAGAAGCTTCTGGACACTTATAGAATAGAATCTTCGAGGGTGAGGTGGCCTCCGATCTGTTTGGATTTGAGTCACATCCCTCATCTCATGGGAGCATCCTAACCTCCTCACCCTATCCTTTTGAAATTATAAAAGGAGGTGAGTTCTAACAGGGAAAGTTAGCATTTAGAATAGCTTTTTTGGGTCAATTTTGGAGAAGAGTTTGGATTAACTTCAACTATAGCTAATTCATATGGAGTGTTTGGGCCTATGTTGGCTTTGAGCTTCACTTTGTCAAGCTGAGATCATAATTAGTTGTCAGATCTATAGTCTTATAATCCGTGGAGCATAAGTGTGTGGGAAGCAAGGAATCATTGGAAGGGACTCTACAACATCAAGGCATTGATTATATTCTCCTTTTCATATTTCTAATACAACAATATATTTATTTCCCATAAAATTGTTCTTATTTTATTGTATGACTCCTTGATCACATACATAGGTTTTGTTAAGTATACATTGTTGCTTTCATTTTGTTGGCTTATATAATTTTACAGTTTCAACATCCCATAAGCCTTGGAACAGAGCGAGGACAAGCGAAATTTATAAGGTATGTCATTTATCTCTTGTTAGTTAATATGCTTGACAATTAAAACATAGGGAAACTTTTATATTATGTCTTGTTTTGTTCTAGTTTCGGGGTGAAACCAGGGAGATCCGTTTGGGTCTCCACTTACCGATTTGTCTGATAAAAAAATTGGTGACCATACTGGGGAGTTGTGGACCATACTTCTATAACCTTGGATAGAATAGGGCATTCCTTAAGAGGATGGCTACCCTTACAAAGCCTGCAAGGGTACTTGGGATTATGGGTTGTTTGGGTGATCTTGGCATCATCAACACTCCTAGCACGATTATCAGTAACTGGTCATTTTCCAATATGTCTCGCAGTGGTTGGAAGTTTGGACCCTTGCTTATTTTTCTTCTTCTTAATATTCCTTTCTTCTTCTTCTTATCCACTGGGTTACTAGCTTTAGAGCTTTCACTCGGCGAAGAATATTAAATGGAAGAAGTCCTTGCAAGTGAAGAAGGCGAAGAAGATCTTATTGGTGAAGAAGGAGAAGGATCAACATGACATTGATGCTCTTGGGGGGGAGTGATTATAATCGAAGCACTCGCTAAATTTGGGATTACTGGAGTAGAAAACAACCACACCGAAAATCCAATCGTGAGACCTGGAAGGCTAAAAGTAGCGATGTAAGGAGGACCAACGTTTCCGTAAGAAGGAAAAAAAAGGCTCCCCCATAGCAGGGTTTGCTTCACTGGTCATTCTGGGAATTGCCGCCATTAAACATAGATCCAACCTAGATTCTACTAGGGAAAACAAACAACACACGCTAAAAATCTAGGAAGCAAGCAAACAAACAAAACCTTCTCACAATGAACACACTAGTTGGTGATGAAATCCAACGTCGCGGGAACAGTGTAAGAAGGTTTTGTTTGTTTGCTTGCTTCCTATATTTTTAGCATGTGTTGTTTGTTTTCCCTAGCAGACTCTAGGTTGGATCTGTGTTTAATGGCATTCTCCAACCCATGTCGTCAGCCTCTGAACAACATGTTGATGACCTCCCATCAACTAGTTAGGATATCACTGGGAAGAAGAAAAGTAGAGTCAAGTTCCAATGTAGGTTATGAGGATGGAGTCATCAAACCCACATTTTCCCTCATATGGATGAAGCCTCGAAATTACTGGAAGACATGACTGTTTCCCAGCCTCAACTTCCAGCTTCTTACCGCATGCTTACTCTCAACCCACCTGTAGTTGATGGAATGATCAATCTGGTCCCTTCGTCGGTCAGTCTGGTTGATCAGGTAGTCAATCTGGTCACATCCTTAGTTGAACCAGTTGACAAAGTGGTCGATATGATCCCATCCTCGGTCGATCCCACTCTCTTGTTACAGAGTGACATCCAAGTGGTCGATTTGTTTCCATTCGTCGACCCCATTCTCCCCTTGGAGAATGAAACCCAAGTGGTCGATCTAATCCCATCATCGGTTGATCCTACTCTCCCACTAGATACTAAACCCGATACTGCCCACGTTTTTCTCATTGATAGAGAATCTACAGTGCTAGGGGGCATTCCTCCTTCTCCCGTGGAACCCCCTCCAAGAAATGAGACCATCCTTTTTTATTGGGGTGCGCTAACTGGACCTCATCTTCCCTCTCACATTCCTTTCAAGATTACCGTACAGGTTTGTGGTTGAGACATTCCTCAGGCGTTGATAAATGGAGGTGCGTCCATTAATATTTTTTCCTCTATTGCTTAGCAAGCTTTGGGTTGTCCTCATCTTGTGTCGATTACCTAGAATTTGTTAGATTTTAACATAAGAACTAGTCACACTTTAGGAGTCCTTCCTCAGTTTCCCATAAATTTGGGAGGGAAAACTGTCTTTATTGATGTTATGGTAGTCCAGGACCCCTTGGATTTTGATTTACTCCTTGGGTGAGATTATGTTTATGTCGTGAAAGCTATTTTGTCCACTCTTTTTCTTGTGATATATTTCCCTCACAATGGAAGAATTGTGACTCTTGATCAAATTTCGTTGTTTGGCCCTGACTTGACCATCAACTCAATGACCTCCCTAAACGGTTCTTATATGCAGACGATATTTCCCCTGCCACAGGTCAATTATGCGGCGGTGTCTCCCATGCTTTCAGCTGCCAATGAAGATGAGTCTCTCACTGTAAGCTCAATCTCTTATGACTTAGATTCAATAGTTTACATGGTGATTTGTTCCATAGGGCTATTAGAGCATGATCTCCTTACCCCTGTCACGACCTTCGACATGTGTTCCTTCCAGAGTGTGTTTCTTCCGTCCAGTGAAGATCTCTTAGAAGCCATGACCGAGTTTTGTCCCTTAACATGGTGTCTTTCTAGAGCATTGTCCTCTTGGAAGCCATGATCAAGAAGAGAGATTTGAGCATGGTTTTCTGATTTCAAGCTCATTGAAAACTGAAACCAACATTGAGCATGGTTTTCAAATTTCAAGCTCATTAAAAAATGAAACCATCGTTGAGCATGGTTTTATGATTTCAAGCTCATTAAAAAATGAAACCAGCTTTGAGAATGGTTTTCTGATTTCAAGCTCGTTAAAACATGAAACCAGCTACGAGGATAGTTTTGCATCTCTATGGAAACCTCGTTAAAAAATGAAACAAATCTTATGAGGATATGTTTTCTTCTTTGTGGCAAGCTCGTTAAAAAATAAAATAGATTTCTCCCCCTCTTCGATTGAGTCAAGTACTTCGTTATGTATAGTATTTGAAGCTTCATTTCATCTGCTTGTGTCGTTGGACGAAATGAAGCTTGGGGGGAAATGCTTACATCCTCCGGACTTCATGCTGAAGTTAAGTGGCTAACTTCTTAAGCTGGGGGAAAAGTACCAACCATCCCTGGATAATGCGTTGGGAAGTCGCAAGCATAGTTTTCTCTAGTTTCAATCTTGTGTAAAAATGAAACCACCTACCTCATGCATAGTTTCCTTTGGTTCAAGCTTGTGTAAAAATGAAACCAGGTCCAAACATAGTTTTGTTTTGTTTTAAGCTTGTGTAAAATTAAAATCTATCCCAAGCATAGTTTTGTTTTGTTTTAAGCTTGAGTAAAAATGAAAACAATCCCGAGCTTAGTCTTTTTTATTTCTCATGCTCGTAAATACCTAAGAATGTAACCACGTATACTTTTATCACTTTTTCGAACTTGTAAAGGTTATATGAAAAAGGAACCCCCTGGAGTTCTCTTTAAGATCTTTTCAGACTCTTTAAATATGAAAAGATTGTTGAGCGATATTGTAGTCTTTCACGCTCATTAAAGTGAATTAGAAAGCATGTATGTTGAGCGGTAGTTTATCGTTTTTTCAGTCTCATCAGACTACTTTACGAAAAAGGAAAACTCTAATCAAGCATGATTAGAAAAATTTATGGAGTCCTCTTTAAGTTCTTTTCAAACTCCATAAATATGAAAAGACCATTGAGTTTTCTTTCTTTGGACTCATTAAACAAACATCGAAAGGACCATATGGGACCGAACCACTCCTTCCTAGGGTTCGTTAAACATACTCCAAGGGACTCATCCGAAGGATGAACTTACAGTTCAAGCATATGTTATCCTCCTCAAGCTTGTGTAAAAATAAAGAGGTACTTGCCATAAATGGTGGGGGGAAATTTGGAAAGAAATGTATCTAAAACTGTATTCTATGGAAGAGTCGTTTTTGAACATGACACCAACGATGCCAAAATGTTATCGCACAGTTTGTAGATAAGGTAAAAGGTGGATGGAAGAAGGGAAAAGTAGCGTAACTGAGACTATCCCACCACTATCACCTCAATGGGATAGCTCTTTTTGTTTAGGGAGGTAAGTCCCAGGGGAGACGTCCCCGGTGACCTGGGGTTTTGAGAAGGAAAATGCTTGAAAGGATAAGTATAATTTCCCCCTCACAAGTCACCACCGATCAGAAAGTCCTGGCTAACCATCCAATAAAGATAAGTAATAACCAAAAAGGTTTACCTGCCTTAGACAAAGCAACAAAGAAACTATGCATATGCAAGATCATTTGCTTGGTTAGTACTTCATATTATCATGGACTTATGATATAAAGCAATTGATAAACAATATTAATGAAGTAAGTAAACGATGTACAATAGCAATGATTATAATATATCACTTCATAATAAATGCTAATGGCAATCAATGTAACAATATCAATATCAAGAAACAATGCCTTAGTTAATCATTCAATTGTTTTTAAAGATATAAATGTTGCAATGTATAAAGATAACTCAAGTAGGTAATGGTAGCAGTAGGGTTAGTAGATATTAGTCTAAGCTAGGGTTAGAAGGGTTAGTAGTTGTTCAAGGTATTGGATGTTTGTATTATCATTTCGGCCCTTCAACATTTGCAGCCATTTGACTCCATTTTCCCTAATAACGCATTGATCTAAGACTTCTTGTGTTGAGCACCTTGATCATAGATTTCACTTACTTTGTGTCTAGGTTGGAAAATCCACTTGTATCTTAATCATATTCCTTTATAAGATTTCAATTTGGTCTTTGATCCCTGTTGTTGAGTTAGTGTTTCCAAGATAGTTGTCGTGTTGTCAATATTTTCAAAGAGAAGTTCAACCCGGAAAGCCTTCTATTGCGTCGACCATTTCTGCAGTCCTTAAGCCTTATATTGCGTCGACCATCCCTGAGTTAGTCCCGACTCACTTGTTACTCTAATCTACTTCAAATCTTTTTACCCTTTTCGTGTCATTGATGGGGGATACATTAAGGCCCTCCTGTGGTGAGTCTTTTCCTGTCGACTCCAACTCATTATCTGGGTATTAGACTTAGAAACTAATTGGTACCTTGGAACTTGCATGCCTCAATGTCAGGTTTCCTCGCTTTCGATAGTGGGTTTTCATTATTGACCCTTGATCGAGAGATTCCACCGAGTGTTGGACTTCAACTCACAAATTCGCACTTGTTGGATTGTAATAGTGTACCTTGGTAGTAATTGACATTAATGGTGATTTCCATCGCACTTGTTAATGGTATTCATTAATGATTGGTAATCAAGTGGTTTCTACCATGTTTGACTTCAACACATGTATTCACATGGTTAGATTCGTACTACAGAATGGTGGAAATGAAGACCCTAGATCTTTTCTGATAGATTTAGGTTGCGTTGGTGTATATTCATATTGTACTATTTCATAGATCCACAATGTATGTCTCGTGGCTATGTTCAAATTTGAGTCTGTAACACATAGATCCACAATGTATTTTTTGTGGCTATGTTCATATTTGAGTCATAATGGCACAGATCCACAATGTATGTCTGGTGGCCATGACCCGTCTTACTTGACATGGATCTTTGCATGTCGACATTTATGCTTTGAGTCATTTGTATTCTGAGTATGGGAATGCCTACCTCAGTGATGATATATTATTGTATTGTATTTCCTTGTTTGTTGGCAGGTTTCCGACCGACGTGTTCCTTGTTCCCAACACACACTGGACAAAGTATTTCGGCTATCACTTTGTTCTAACTTTCCCAGAGAGATGAAATTATCTTTTCCTTTGTAAAAAACCTTGTAAACAAGGATAATGATATAGGATCGATGTAGGTTGCACCACAATGGCCTGCGACATTGTCACAGTTTTCCCAGTGTTAAGTGTGTTGCGATCGTCTGTACGAAGAAAAAGAGAAGCTTCTCAACGCTTCTAGAATAGAAGCTTCGAGGTTGAGGTGGCCTCCAATCGGTTTGGATCTGAGTCGCATCCTTGATCTCATGGGATCATCCTAACCTCCTCACCCTATCCTTTTCAACTTATAAAAGTAGGGGAGTTCTCATGGGAAAAGTTAGCTTTTAGAATATTTTTTTTGGGTCATTTTTGGAGAAGAGTTTGGATTAGCTTCAACTATAGCTAATTCATATGGAGTGTTTGGGCCTATGTTGGATTTGAGCTTCACTTTTTCAAGTTGAGATCATAAGTAGCTTTCATATCTACAGTATTAGAATCCATGGAGTAGAAGTGTGTGGGAAACAAGGAACTGTTGGAAGGGACTCTACAACATCAAGGCATCAATTGTAGTCTCCTTTTCATATTTCTAATGCAATAACATATTTATTTCCCATAAAATTATTCTTATTTTATTGTATGACTCCTTGATCACATACATAGGTTTTATTAAGTATACACTATTTCTTTCGCTTCGTTGGCTTATGTCTTTTTACAGGTTCAACGTCCCATAAGCCTTGAAACAGAGCAAGGACAACACTAGCGAGGAAAAGAGACATTTAAAAGGTATGTCATTTATCTCTTGTTAGTTAGTATGCTTAACAATTAAAACTTAGGGAAATTTTTATATTCTGTCTTGTTTTGTTCTAGTTTCGGGGTGAAACAAGGGAGATCCGTTTGTGTCTGCACTTATCGATTTGTCTGATAACATTCATGATCAACTCAGGACAAGAAACATATTCATGCTGTAACAATGAACGTTGATAAAGTTAGCCATGGGGTGAGAGGTTGATTGAGTTCCAACTCACCATGGTGAAGTACCTAACATAGAGATGTGGTAATATGAAAATCAATGTAAGGATGCATTGTGTGTAAATGTGGCCATGAACGTTGGCACATTGATATAGTTGCATGAGAGGTTGATTGCATTATGAAAGTATTGGTATGCTGAAATAATGCATGTATGAGGAACGATGTTATAATTCCATATAATATGACTAGAAAATATAAGTGAATTGATTGTTAAAATGTACAAATTTAAGCTCAATTTGGGAGCCATTATTGGTATAAGGTGTATGATATACTAACAATATGTTTGGTTGTATGAAGATTGGAAACTGCAGGGAGAAAATGTCTTATATATGGCAACAATGTGAGTCCATAAGGAAGTTCGATACATGTTGATGGGAAAATCTAATCTATCATGAGAAGTGATATCATGTTTACGAATTTGGATTCCTGTATGGGACATATATGGAAACTAATAAGTGAAATTTGAAATATGTGGGGAGCAAATTTGAAAAGAAAACCTGAATAAAATTGTTAAGATGATATCTCACAATTGTTGTATGCGTGTGATACAGGTGAGATGACATCTTGAAAGGACAGATGATAGTTTTTGAATTGGAAAGAATGGAAAAAAGCCATTGTTATGATACGAGAACATGTGACATGCCATTATCACCTGTGATATTGTTGTGTTGTGTCAGAGAAATCCAGAGGGACGCCTCAGATGTAAGACTCTGTGAGTATCTATACTCTTCTTGTGCAAGAAAGCCTCGGCATGCAAGATGGATCGCCCGAGGGACTATGTAGCAGAGAAGGGGATGCCTAAGTCTAGAAGGTGAGTGACTGAAAGGAAGAGGAGACTTGAATGGAATAACATGATAGTTGGTATCATGAGCACAGTGAGTATAACAAAGAAGAACAATGAGTTGAGTTCTAACATGGAAGCCATATGGATGAAAATCCATGAATGAAAAGATAAGTATTGTGCTGAAAAGTGTGTTTTCCCCTAAATTATGAACAACAATGAATTATATGCATTAAATTGGTATAATAATGTGTGTTGTTTGAAATTTTTTGTAGGTATATTACTAAAATGAGAAACTCTAAAAATGAACGAGACTAAGAAGGAAAAGGCACTATTGAAGTAGTTGGAGGATGAAGACATGGAAAATATTGTTGAGGTGCAGAAGACCACCGAGGACGATGTTCCTATTAAGGGGAAGGGGAATATAACAATACCCCATTTTTAATCACCTGAATTAATTATAATTAATTATAATCAATCATGGTCTTATCTCAACAAAGAGATAATGTTACCATGCCTTGGCATATGAACACTGTAAATTGTATTATTGTGTAATAAAGAATTCAAACAACTATTTGACGAGTGAAGCACCATTACTATCCATGATACCACTAGAGGAAAGAGTGAGGGGGGCTAGAAGGGGGTTCACTATCTCAAGTAATCCCAAGCCACATTATTAAATTAATTTGGGGGAAACAACCCTTATTTCCCTCTAGCTTAAAGATGAAGCAAAACATTTATGAAGTATGGTTGGGAAATTGAAAAGTACCTCCCATGTAAATGCATGTGAGTAATGGAATGGTACGTCCATGGAAAAACGGGGATCGCCAACTAGATGGAGATGACTCAAGAAACTTCTAGTATAGAGAAAAACAAAAGAAAGGATGAGCGGGGGGTGCAAAGAGGAGAGGGGAGTAACGCACATGTGCGTGTTGAAGAAGACAGTCCTAGTCTGGACCATGGAAGAGAGGGTAATGAGAAGAGAATGTAAAAAACTATGAGAGAACTCATGTGTGGAGCAAACCAACATGAGTTTCATAGCATATTATCTGCATGGTTGGTATGAGAAACCAAAAACCTGACCTGAGATGAGAGGGTCGCAAGCTTGGTGTTGGGAGGGAACCTGAGAAACCTAGTGGAGGCCTTAGGCATGGTGGGTGTAAGGATTTTAAACCAATGGATGCTTGAAGGAGAGTGGCCTTCACTTTTCTAATTGCTCTGAGAGCCTAAGAGTGTTCCATGGTGGCATCATGAGAAATAGTGCATCCAGCCTAAGGTTGGGAGGAAAAGTGTTCACCCTCATTCAATTGTCTAACTAGAAATTTTATGAACAAATAAGTGTACATGCTTGTGTATAGGCTTGTTCAAATTGTAAGAATTATTATGATTGTGTAATCTAGGGAACTGTATGTTTTATGTTCATGTATATGCTTGTCTGTTTTGGCCAGCTTTTTCTAAGAAGATAAGTCTTACTTAGACTATGCATGTTCACACCTCTGAATGAAATAAGTATTTTCTACATTCATGATATTGCATGGATTCATGAGCAACATGGAATGAGGGTAGACTTAGAAATTCACTATATATTGGATAACTACTCTTGTCGATTATCACCTTTTGATTTCATAAGAAGACAACCTGTAATTCATGACTTAAATTTATGAGAATTCATGTAAGGCTCAAGGGAAGTATGTTTACTAGTTAAGATAGATTCAATGAAGGAACAACCCTGTGATTCTTTGCATGCATTGATTTTCCTTATTGTTTATTGATTTCTTGAAGTCTGAAATGAACAAAAGGAATTGGTGCCTACTCCCTAGACGTTCATAAACCCATTGTTGGATATTTTTCTAGGATAAGAGTATGTTGTAAGCACCTATAGAAGAAAGATAAATCCTTGAGGTCTTGCATGGAATGCATGTGAGTGTGCAATATGTTGATTGAAGGATATGTTTTACTGGGTGTTTTGTACCGTTGGAAGGTGTTAGACTCCTTTGAGCCCCAAATTTCTTGTTTGGGTCATAGTTGGGTTATGCATTGCTTGGATAGGGCAATCCCCCTTGTTGATATTTCTTGAATTGCTTGCACGATAAACCGGTAGGCATGAATTTGCAGAATTTCTAGGGTTGTTTGCTCAGAGTGTTACATTACCTTAGATGCCTGAACATTTCAGGTTTAAAACATGTGAGTTTGAATGAATTCGGTGCTATGACTGAGTAAATTTGAGTGGGGAGCTCATTTTCATATCCTTGTGCAAGAGACGGTTCAGATTTCCATTTGAAACAGGGAGGTTAAGGATTTGAATCTGGTATCCGACCTCCTATAACGTAAATCATAACACGAGAAGCATTGGATATCAGATATATGGGTGCATAGCATCGAGGATATTTGGAGATCCGAGCATCCACCCCTTTTATTTAACCGACCTAATAGAAGTCTCAGATTCCTAGATGGTCATCATTCCACTAGCGGAGTTTTGCGACTTAGCTTCCTATTTTCAAGTGTGTGGAAATGTATCTAGACGACCGGACATCTGACAATTAGAAGAAGGTGGACGAAGGAGGAGTATGCTAACTAGGGAGCAAACAAATCCACTTTTTAGGTAAAAAAAATGGATTTGAATTCGGTCAGATTTTCAGGGGTAGTTTGAGTTTTGCATGGATCAAAGTTCCATGCATTTCAGAACCTTACCTCAAGGGTTTTGCCCCATTTTAAACCAACCCAGATACTCAAAAAATTAATCATAGTTTTGAATTAACCGGAAAGTTAAAACCATATCACTTAAAAACCTGTCGGAAAGGTAACTCGAGAGGAAAGATTGCTCCCGAGTTATCCCACTTTGGAATGAAAATGATGAAGACTTTATCTTCTTCTAGGATTATCCATCCTTCCATCACACAAACAATAAAATAAATATTTACAATAATAGACTTGCTTTTTATATTGGACTTATAGTAAAAGTACAATATTGCTAGAAAAATTCGTTTAATTAGAATTGAAAAGTTGTGGATTGCTCATAGTTGTGTTGAATGATGAAAACTTTATCTTCTTTTGGGATTATCCATCCTTCCATCAAACAAACAATAAAATAAATATTTACAATAATAAACTTGCTTTTTATATTGGACTTATAGTAAAAGTACAATATTGCTAGAAAATTTCGTTTAATTAGAATTCAAAAGTTGTGGAGACTTGCTTTTTATATTGGACTTATAGTAAAAGTACAATATTGCTAGAAAATTTCGTTTAATTAGAATTCAAAAGTTGTGGACTACTCGTAGTTGTGCTACAAGGTGGAGGCTATGTAAAAAACCACAAAGATAGCATCCATTGTATAACATGTAGTAGATACTATATGGAATTGTAGGAAGGGAATGCATGTATTCCATTTGTCATACATTTCCAATAACATGTATGTAGATGGTACTGAAACACCAAAAACGTGTCAATAAAGTTGAGGTCAAGAGGGTTTTGGTCAGGTGGTCAAAGCACGTTTAGTGTTGAGATACAATTTCAATACACTCTAAAAAAATATTATTGCATTAATATGACCAACACGAGTTACGTTTAAGTTGAGACCAAGTGGAAGTTTAATTATCCTTATTTAATTCATACTCATTTGTTGTTAGGTTTTTCTCCATTGACTATGGTCTTTTAGACATCTCCATTAATTGTTTATGAAGAAACCAAGCATAACGCAGTCACGAAAATCCCTTTATGCTTGTAAGATGAATTTTCTTGGTGTCCCTTTCCAGGCTAGGTACCTTTGGCTTTCCTTGACATTAGTTTTGAGGCGCAAAGAAAGATCATGTAACTAACTACTATGTGTTTATGAGTGGAGGTGAGATAGAGTAAGGGGAATGAACTTAGAGGATAATATAGTACATATGGAAGCTATCATGAAAAAGAGAGGCCTTGAGTAGATCTACTCTCCATAATGGTAGATTGTGTTGGTAGAGAGATAGTGTATATACATTAAGAGCAAGAAATAATAAACTTTCTAATGGTAGATTGTGTTGGTAGAGAGATAGTGTATATACATTAAGAGAAAGAAATAATAAACTTTACACTATAGTGTTGTGAGGGTAAGTGAGTTGTTTGCCAACTTAAAAATAGTTGTAAGAGAATAATATATAATTATCTCATATGCATGAACTCATTTGTGAAAATATTGTAGTGTTTTCCTATAAGATTTGGCAACCTTAAGTTTTAATCATAGATTAGAAACAGACCATGTAGTTGATTAGGCTCAATCATATAAAAAAACATTAGAAAAATGGGAATTGACCAAACAATATGAACTATTAACAAAACATTAAAAATGGACATTCCCTCCTCCATTTGAGTAACATGAACAATATGCTTTCCACTTTGTCTTCTTGAAGATGGCATAACCAATTTTTTCCTTCAACTACAACAACTCTTCCACTATTAATATATTATCATTTAAGCTAAAGTTTCAATTCCTTTCTTCTAACAACAAACAACATCAAATCTAGAATCATGTGCCTATATGAACATAACATCATGCACCTATATGAATATAACATAGATGGGTAGTGTTCAGTGGACACTACATTGAATATCAAGCCCCTTACAATCCAATAAAAAAATCATAGTGATAAACATTACTTTAATATATTTTTCTTTCTTAAGTATATTTTATAACAATATAATTCAAAATTAGAATTACAATAATACGAACAATCAATGGACACAAATTTCGATCTATTTGAAATTATAAAACCTCTTTGTTGGAATATATTATAGCATAGGTGAGCCCAAATTGGAATACCTAAGAATCAATATAACTTGTATGTCAACAATGTGTCATCATATTTGACAATTCTCCAACCAACTTTGTTTAGAATATTCAAAACAATGCATTTATGGAGTTTTTGTATCAACAACCACCATGTGATGAACCAAAATTATGGAGCATCTAATTCGTCTCAAATGTTCCCTATTCATTGAGATTTTATGAAAACCCACAACATTAATGTTAATCATGATGTGGCATGCAAGATCCACATATGTCTAGGATGACAAGTTGTGAGGATGCCTGGATAACTTCAATTAATAATATGATTAGTTTAGGTTTTCAAGTTATTTAATCGAGAGAGGCAAAGACAAAACAATAAGGAAGAGTCAAGAACAATATTGAATTGCCTTCCTTTAACCTCTATATATGTGGATGTGAACATGGAGTTTGAGAGGGATAAATCTATTCCCACTTACATTCCTTCGTTGTAACCTCACATATAGCTGAACAATGTACGTTGATTAAGATAAAATGAGAATAGCTAAACATGTTGGAATAGCTAAACATGAGATAAAATGAGAATATAGATTAAAGAATGTTAGAAGAGCTAAACAATGTAAACTAATTTAGAGAAAATGAGAGAACAAAATTTTGAGAATATAGATTAAAGAATGTTGGAATAACTAAACATGAGAATATAGATTAAAGAGTGTTAGAAGAGCTAAACAATGTAAACTGATTTAGAGAAAATGAGAGAATAAGATTTTGAGAGTTAATTAAGATTAGAATGCCCATCAACAACAAGAAGATGTATGTGACCTTGTGAATACACATTAACTTAACTTTGCATCAAATATGACCTTGTGAATACACATTAATTTAACTTTGCATAAAATATAATTATTAAAACAATTCCACATAAAAATCCACAGTGAAAAAGTTTTCTTAGTAAGCCTTTCCTTATGGATCCATGCTTAAATAAACATCATTGAAACCCATTTCCTTTTTCCTTTTATATGTTTGTTTGGAAGATGTGAATACATATACATACTAAATTAACTTAACTTTGCAAACTTTTTCTTATGAATCCATAATTAAATAACAATCATTGAAACCCATTTCCTCTTTCTTTTATAGGTTTCTTGGGGAGAACCCACATCATGATGATAAACAAAGGAAAGAAATCGGTTGGCGACTTGGCTTTGAGTTGAAAACAAATTACATTCTAATTCCAAACCAAATGTATTCAATTGAAGGTTTGCATTCAAAAAAACATTTTGCATGCTTGTCTTGTAACATGTATGGTCACCTATAACTTTATAGAATGTAACCTAGGCCACATTGAATTTGTTTGAAATGCTCTTTAGGACTAGGTCATGTAATACATAAAACTTAGGAAAGGACACACAAAGAAAAGTCAAAGTCATCATTGCTAGAAATTATTGATGTGAAGATCCTCCCATGCATTATGGACTATTGATCTCATTTGAACCCATTGTTTCCATTATATAATTGAGTTTTACTGACAACCCACAAAAAAAATCCCAAACATAATGACGACCTTTGATTTCCTCTTAATCCAATTGTACTTGGGAGATTCTCTTTATATATCTCACCACTACAATTTTCTTGCCACATGTCTCATTTTGGTAGCCAATCAAGATTTTTAATGGAGCATCGCGAAATATATGTTAGAAACCCCAACTATTGTGGACCTGACTCTAACTTGGTAATGAATGAGTAACTCATTACCTCCTCCACCCCATCCTCCCACCATATGTCCATTAACATTGAACTTGCTAAATGCTCCTTTTAATTAGTTATTCATGGACCATGTTTAATGGATCTTCTATTAGTTATTCATGAACCATCCAAAAATAACACCTCTTATCTTCGAGTAGTGTAACCACCCCAAATTCACTTTAACATACCCTTGCACTATTTTAGGGGTATGCTAGTATCAAAGTATTGTAATTTTAGTTTCACATGTTAAATATTCAATTACATACATGAATATTAAATCAGAAATTAATAAAAAACGTTAATCATTTTGTAATAATAATTTAGTAAATTATAAATTAATTGGCATTTATTAAAATATATTATTAACAACTCCCCACTACACTTACAAGCTATAGAATTGTTAAAATAATATCACATGTTTGGTCTTGTTAAAATATTATTAGTGCATATTGAAATAGTTCTATGTTTTCATAATAATGCACCAATGCTATTATATCACACTAGTGCATAGTTAACATGTTCTCTGATGTGCCACTCCTGCTTTCACCTAGAAACATCATGAGTACCTTTACCTAGTTTCAAAACTAGGCCTTTGCAAAACTCAATGGTGCTTCATCACTTAACACACACTGATGCAATTGTGTCAAGAACACATCAACGCTTTAGCATATAACTAAAGCAAAGGTCCATTGCAGACACTAAACAACACCAATGTTGAGTCAATAAATGGTGGTTGACTATTGATGTTCACTAGCTAATCAATGCACCTATGTGTTGTAGCTTTCAACAACACACCAAAATCCTTATCGTACTAAAGTTGTGACCTAATATCATTGATGCACAAGTGAAATGGGTGCATTGGTGCACCATGATGGTATTGGTGCAATGTAAAAAAACTTCCACAAAAACCTCCACTTACTATAATTTTTTTTTAGCAAAATTGATTGTTAAGACCTCCACTTTGAGTTGCAAAAGATTTAGAGGATGTTTTTTTGGAAATTTTGGACCATACATTAACAAAATATCCTCAAAATCCTTCGCTAAATGGTTCTTTGCTAGTAATGTTGGGATAAAGTATTTATTCATTCTCCTTGTCTTTGTGCTTAAATGATTGGATAAAGTATTTATTCATTCTCCTTGCCTTTGTGCTTAAATGATTGATTTAATAGAGAAACACCTTTCTTTGGAATGCCTTTGCTACACTATGTCCCATTATTCTACTCATCTTATTTTTTCTCTTTTGTTGTTTCACAATTTCAATTTATAGGTTCACTTGGTGAAAGGGCCCAATTAGATCTTCCTCCATTGAAAATGGAAAACTCTTTGGTTATGACCTCATTGCCATAATTTGGGTATGAACATGAAATGCAACTACCATGCAAATGCAAAGTGCAATATGAAGGGCAATCTACCTAACCATGTAGGAGTAGAAACTAAGGTTGGTAATGTGACAGAGTGTAAGGGAAATAGTGTGCCACTACCATCGGAAATGAACCCATGCCAAACCCCCTCATCTTCCTCACAAATCCAAAAAGACTTGAAGGTTGGGAACACTTCTCTATCATAAAACCAATAACCTAAAATGAAACATGGTCAGACATATAACGTTAGGGGGAACAATCTACCAACTAAAGCATATGCAAAATCAAAGGTTTTGAGTAACCAAGAATAATCCACAAGCTACCTAGAGACTGCTTGTTTCATGTTAGATGTTAGCAAGCAATAGATATATGAACAATAAATAAAGTAGCGAGAGAATAGTCCACATGATATAATGTTAAAACTCACAATCACCAATAGAGATATGAGAGGAGGAAATAGTCCACAGCTAAGCCTATATCTACAAGAGTATGTAAAACTTGACTAACAATGGCCTCTTTATTCGCATATGAAGAAAACTTACAATGAAAAAAAAAGATCCCATACAAAAAAGGCTTACAAATGACTTCAAGAATTCCCTTTAATCAAGATAGAGTGACCCTTGACCTTCCATCTCTCCTCTTTTTAGATTTTTTTTTATGAATTTTTTTTTATCTAATAATTAAGTTGGTCATACTTGATGAACATTATTTTATTTGGGTGAATATTTCACCCAACATCCTCCCATGTGCACTAGACACATTCTTTATCCTTGGCCTAAGACTAGCTAACCTAAGTTCCACATTAATCTTCTCATTACCTATCTTATCACAATCATGCCTTAGTTTTTTGGCGTATTTGGTGGGGAGCACTATGACACTTTCCAATCCAACTTCATTGATATCAAGGATTTCATCAGCGTCAAGTTTCCTTAAGTCAATGCCCTGGATACAAAATTTCCTTGAATTGCTCAAGTGCGAGGTTTTTTTCATTGGAGCAACTTAGAGGATCGACTAGTAAGTTCCTTACAACTTGAGTCTTTGTTAAAACATTAACATTTCGTTAAGGATTTTGATTGATTTAGTTTGCACAACTTTCATAGTTTGATCTTCATAATACATGTGAGCATGTAGTTTGGTAGCTTTGTTTGAACTTTGCACATGAATATGAGTTAGGATCATAACATATTTATCCTACCATTGAACACATTGTACTAGCTATAATTGCCATTTCCAAATGTTGACTACCTTCTCACTAACCTAATGGTTGAATTGGGTCATTGAATCCCAAAGGAAACACATGTCGATAATCCTAGTAAAATAGTGATTCACCAAAGGGATAAGGCCATCTTGTAGGTTTGTGGCATTTCTTATAAACACCTTCCTACCCTCCATTGAATTTTTTTGTTCCTAAGTTGCTCTTTCAGCTATGTGTTTTCTTTATTCATGGCTAAGAGGTTGGTATGCATTTTCTTTAATTTTTCCTTGGAGAATTGTGCAAAGGTGTAATGTTCCCAAGCAAGATTGCTAGGAACTTGGGGTTTTAAGTTTTTTTGTTTGCTTTGTGTTTATCAAATGTTTTGCAGGTTATCGTTCAGATTTGTACATGGAGTGGATTAACAAGTTTTCACAGCATATACTGATGGAAATTGTAACAAAAAAACAACAATAACAATATGCTAACAATGTACACAAGAAGATAGTCACAAACTTCATATCTGACCTTTATTTAGTAAATATGTTGATCTCCAATAAGAGATACACAAATCTGGGAGAAATATAAGAGATACAAATGTTGTGACTGAAGAATCCTCCAACATATGATGCAAGAGGTAGTGAGGAGCCTCCCTAGACTCTAAGTGATTGCATGCAGAAGGCAAGATCAATTTCTTTCCCTTCCTCTAGATCCAGTACTAAACCTAGCGGAGTTGTGCCCCTCTTAGATTGCAGAAACCCTCAAGATTTCGGCCTCTTCAAATCTAACTCTCAATCTCTTGTATAATGTTGTAGATATATAGATTGGGGCCTTCCAAACACCAATGAAGAGTTTCTCAGCCTTACTACAAGATCTGACCCCTCAAACTCAATGGATCCACTAATACAGTGCCCCCTCCTTCAAAAATTCGCCCAATGCAAGAATAAATTGATATGAAACTTAAAACTCCTCGGGACTGATGAGAAAATGCGCTAGGGTGTTGTAAATCCTCCTAGAATGACCTTGACCTCAGATCTATCTTTCCTTATTTATGTTCTAAGGCTTTTGCGACCATTGTTTTGATCAGAGAATTCTTTCGGATTAAGCGCATAGGTTTTTTGATTTTCTCAATTTTTTTCCTTGTCCAAATCAAATTTTTTTCTCCTCCACTGTGCACCCTCTCTGCAGAAAATCTCCAGATTTGTGCCTTAACTCTTCATCCACTGTAGAAACAAAGCCTGTAGTTGAATATAATGGCAAGGGAGGAATATTTAAACTCCTTGGCCAAGCTTAGACCAGGAAAAAAGGGATATTTCACCTCTTTGATGATCTCTATGGTTTTTCACTCAAAACCCTCAAAACGTAAGTTGCATAGCTCAAGAAGCAATAAGAGAAAAATGACATGAATAATCAATGAGGCACCCTCCTCTTTCTTTTATACCTCCATCTTATAATTTTCAGTTGAGTTACTTTATTGTCTTTTCTAAGGTTATTACTTTATTTTCTCCTTAAGTCAAATAACCCTTTTTCTGCTTTATCAAATTCATTGTAATAATATAACATTAAGTTCCTCAGTGACACTTTAGCACCTCCTAACCCATTTTACCCATGGGACTATAGTCTATGGGGGTGACTAGACTACTCAATCCTTTAATGTTCTTGTCAAGGAGAGGGGAACATTACAGTCTCCCCTACTATAAATTGCTTTCCCATAAGCAATCCTAAACCTGTTTGTTGTAGCACCTATTCACTCTCCAAAGTAGCATCTTCTATCGGAAAAATTTTCTATTTAACCACGCATTCCTTAATGTCCATGTTCCTTAGTTGCTTTTCCCTCACCTCCAAAATATCCTCTGGAATTAGGATCAAATTCCCTTCTTCATCAACTGGTGGTAGCTCTTTACTAGCTACAACATGTTGTCCCAATTCCCTCTTTAGGCATGATACATGGAAAACATTGTGGATTTTTCTTCCTTGTGGTAGTTCTAATTCATATGTGACTGCCCCAACTTTCCTTTGCACCTTGAAAGGCCCGTAGAAACGAGGTTTGAGCTTTTCAGTGCCATTTTTCTTAATGTATGCCTGTATGTATGGTTGTAGTCTCAAATACACTAATTCCCCTACCTCAAAAGTGCGCTCCACTCTGTGCCTATCAGCATATAATTTATGTTGGTTTTGAGGTCTTTGTAAATGGTCTTTCAGTTCCTTGAGAATGTCTTGACTTTCTTGTATCCACTCTTTAGCCATAGGGGCCCTGCTATCTCCAAACACAATCTCAACAAAAGTGAGGGGACCATAACTGTATAAATCTTTGAAGGGAGACATACCAATATGCATGTGGTGAGTGGTGTTGTAGCAGTATTCACCTAGATAAAGCCACTTGACCCACACTTTTTGTTGTCTAGATACATAATTGTGGAGGTAACCTTCCACCCACTTTTTCACTATCTCAGTTTTCCCATTCTCTTTGTTAATGGTAGCTAGTACTGTTGGGAGTTACTCAGTACCCACTAGCCTAAACAACTCCTGCCAATAGATGCTCATAAATCTGCTATCACTGTCACTCACAATTGTTTTGGGTATCCCGTGTAACCTAAAAACTTCCTTGAAAAACAGATATGCCACCTGAGATGCACTGAAGTCCATGGAGATGGAACAAAAATGAGCAAATTTAGTCAAGCAATCAACTACCAAAAATATGCAATCACCCCCCTGTACCTTGGGGAGACCTATAATGAAATCCATAGAAACACTCTCCCACTTGCGCTATTGAATGGGGAGAGGTTGTTAATAGACCTGTTGGGTGAGTGTGCTTGTATTTGTTCTGTTGGAAAGTGGTACACTCCTTGATGTGGCGCATAACATCTCCCTTGAGGCCCTTCCAAGCAAACATTTCCCTTATCTTCCTATAAGTTTTAAGAAACCCCTGATGCCCTACTAATGATGAGTCATGAAATGCTTGAAGCACCTTTTTTCTGAATAAGGACTTGGGAACTAGATATATCCTCCCCTTTTAATAAATGATATCATCAATAATCATGTACCTGTCATCCTGTAGTTTTCCATCCATCAACTCACATGGAATTCTTTTTTAGAGTATTCCACCAATAGATGAGACTTCCAATCAACTGATATCTATGACATGGAGTATGTTCCAATCAACTAATATAAATGACATGAAGTATGTTGAGGGTATTTGGGACAAGGCATTCGCTACAACATTGTTCTTCCCCTTGACATATTCTATGTCAAAATTATATGCATGAACCTTGATCGCCCTATTTTTTTGTCTTTCATTAAGGTCCTTCTACTCAAGAAAGTACTTGAGGCTATTGTGGTATATTCTAACCACAAATTTCACTTCAACTAGATATTGCCTGAATTTGGCCAAGGCATGCATTATGGCTAGCATTTCTTTATCATAAATGGTATGCAACAACTCATGTCCCATCAATTTGTGGCTCTCATAGGAAATGGGATTTTTTTTGCATAAGAACAACTCCAACACCTTCACTTGATCCATCACACTCCAAGATGAAAGGCTGAGAAAAATCAGGCAAGGATAATATAGGACAAGTGCTCATCACCTTCTTCATTTTTTCAAATGTTGATTGTGCCTCAATACTCCACTTAAATTCCTCCTTCCTAGTCAAATCAATTAGGGGTGTGCAAAGTTGTAAGAATCCCTTGAAAAACCTTCTGTAATAGTTGTGTATGCCAAGAAATCCCTTGAGTTATATGAGTGTTTTGGGTGGGGGCCAATCAATGATGGCCTAGATCTTCTCTTTGTGAACTTGTACCCCTTTCACTCTAATAATGTGTCCCAAGTAGAGAACCTTCGTCATCCCATTTTTTCATTTGGATTCCTTGGCATATAGAGAATGCTCCTCCATGATGCTCAAGATCTCATTCACATGTTTGAGGTGATCCTCCCATGTTTTATTGTAAATTAACAATTCATCAAAAAATACAAGTAGATACTTCCTCAACTATTTGTTAAACACATGGTTCATGCATTATTGAAAATTGGTTGGTGCATTGGTCAAGCCAAAAGGCATGAAAAGGAACTCATAATGCCCTAGTGACACCTGAAGGTTGTCTTGTGAATGTCTTTCTCCCTCATCCAAATTTGATGGTATCTAGAGTGCAAATACTTTTTTGTGAAGTAAACTGCCCCATGTAACTCATCTAGCAACTCATATATTCTAGGAATGGGGTGCCTGGTTTTAATAGTCTTTTTATTCAAGGCTCTATAATCAATGCACATGCGCATAGTCCCATCTTTCTTCTTCACCAACACAATTGATGATGCAAATGGGCTTAAAATCGGTCTAATATTCCCCATGGCTAGTAATTATTTGATGGCCTTCTCAATCTCGTCCTTGTGCTTCTTGGGGTGCCTGTAAGGTGTAGTAATGACAGGTTTGGCCCCTTATTCCAATTATATAATGTGTTCAAATCCCCTATCTAGTGGTTGACCTAGAGGAATAGTCTCAAACACCTTTTTTTGTCTATGAAGGATTCTTTGTATGTCTAGAGGGTACTGCTTGTTTTTCTCATCACTTGTTTCCATAACAAAACATTCAGCTGCATAGGCCACCTCCTCACGCCTAAATATTGCATGCATTTTCTTGGTTGTCACAACTCTAGGTTATTCCCCTGCCATCCCCTTAAGCGTGACTCTCTTCCCCTCTTCTGTGTTGAAGGACATTTCCATGGTTTTGTAGTTAGTGGTAATTGGCCCCAAGGTTCTAAGCCATTGATGATATTAGTGTCAGGAATGTCCACTACATAAAAATACAGTGTCAAGGTGTATCTGCCCAATGTCAAGCTCATCTGTGGAATATACATGTCAAAAGCCATAGTGCGCCCCCCTGCTACCTCAACTAAGAAGCCCTCAAAATAAACTGTGGGAATATGTCTCCTCTCTACCATAAAAATATCAATAAAATTATGAGAAGCTCCTCCATCGATCAACATTGTTTCTTGTTGTCCCTTTACAACTCCCTTCATTCGAAAAGTGTTAAACTTAGGCACTCCACTCATAGATGCAATAGTAACCTTCTTGAGTCATGCATCATGATGTAAGGGTACCTCATCACCTTGCGCATGAAAGGCTTGTTCTTCCTCCCTATGGCTCACTTGTATATTATGGATATCTCCTCCCTCATCATTTGTCTCTTCCTCACTGTCAGAGACCACTTCTATATAGTGAATTTTCCCTTTGCCCAAACACCTATGACCTAGCTACCATGGTTCTTTGTAGGTGAAGCATAATTGCTTCCTTATTAACTCTCTTCTTGTGGCTTCATCCAACTTCCCCTTGCCTTCGTCAATATGTTTAGTATCTCGACCCCTTGTAATTATTGGAGGTCTAGGTGTGAACCTGTTTTTTTTAGCTTCCCCAACTATATCTTGGGTGCGCTCAATGACATCCTGTAAGGTTACAGGGTTAAAATCCTTAACCCATCCTTGCACAAGTTTGGTCAATCCTTCTATATACATCATTAGTAATCTGGATTCTGACACGTCAAGAACCATAATCAACACTCTCTGAAACTCCTCAATGAAGGCTTCCACTAATCATGTCTTCCTAATCTTTGTGAGCTCCCTAAAATGAAGTTTTGGATCCTCTCTGTCAAACCTGTCAATGAGTCTATAGGTGAAGTCACGATAAGAAGTGACATATTTTTGTCCCAAGGTGATCATTCCATGAAACCACCAATCATATGCCTTGCCCATCAAGCACAATGTTGCAAACTTGATGGAATTTACTTCCTCCATGGTATTCAATTGGAGATACGCATCCATCTTTTGCACCCATGTTGTAGCTGAGATTTGATTTGATCCATCAAAGGTTGGAAACTCCATTCTTCATGCCTTGCGCCCTAGCTCATTGTCGCCTCTATAATGATCCTTGGATTTTCTTTTCATCTTGATGTGGAAATAATCCCCCATGGAAACCTATCTCCTGAATCCCACACTCATGGAGTTGTTGATCCATATTATTTTGAGAACAACATGAAGGAAAAAATATAACTGAGATATAACAATGAAATACAAAAATATAGAAGGGAACAAAAAAATACAGTGAAACCCAACTTCTATTACTGATAAGATAGAAAAACAATGTAGAACAAAAACTGGAAAAATGGGGTAGCTTATCTCTAAAAAGAAATAGTTGTTGGCTATGCTTCATTCACAAGAATATTTACATCACACTCCATTGCATGCTTAAAGGGCCTCCTTCACCTCAATTATATATGAGAGAGTGAGAGGAGAACAATTTCCATGATGCATGTGGGATAAATTGGACTAAGTTTATAAAATGCCATAGGCATGTAAAATACTAGGAATTCCTGGGCAGTCACCCATCCCAGTACTACTCTAGCCCAAGCGCACTTAACTGTGGAGTTCTAATGGGATCCGGTGCATTAACGCTATGTTGTAGGCATGCACATAAGACCATTATATGATGTCTGTAATTAACAAATGAAGATGACATTACATTCCATTCCCCACCAAAAGGGTGAATGCCATGGTTTATCAAAACCACAGGCTCAAAATGGTGATTTAGTGGAAAAGGTGGATGGCCACTGAGATCCATCTGGATCATTCATCCCCCTTAGGAAGCAATGGTCCCCATTGCGTCAAGTTCCCTTGGGAGACAGGGAGACTTTTGCTAAATTTGAAGCTTGGTGTGTTGCTTGCCTTGTTGAAGAAGTTGTCATGCTTAGCTTGTTGAAGGTTGTCATGAACATGTTGTTGGAGGGGTTGAATCCATTCAACCAATCTATATTCATGATCTACCTGAGTGTGTGAGGACTATGTCGGTGAAGATGCAGCATGAAGAGTATGAAGGGTGTTGTTATAACCTTTCTTGACTGGGCATTGTGGAGGCACCCTTGTAGGTGCAACAAGAATATCTTGGTACTCTTCTACAATCTTGTCGATCTAATTTTGTTGGATAGAAAGGTCTTGGGCTAAGGCTGCAGTGGTTGCAATGTCCTTTTGTTCACCTTATGATCGGATTGTGAAGAGGCTAAACTTTGCAGTATGAGAGATTACTTTGGGGCATTGTTTTGGTGGGACAAT
>ML825065.1:45069-66208 GCA_009831015.1 Picea engelmannii | reverse complement strand
CTTCCAAAGTGGGGAGGAATGATCCACGAGGCTCCCTAGGCTCAAAAAATGCTCAAAAATGAAATTTCTCAGAATTGAGTGAAATTAATTCCATTGCGACCGGCTCGTCGCGTTGATTCCGTCCATATATTTACTTTCTCAAACAGGCTCTGTATACGAGAGTTATCACACTCTAATCAGATTCTCAAACAGCTAAAAAGTCAAAGGGTCAACTGGCAAAAAGTCAATGTTGACGTCAGCATGACATCACCAAAGATGATTAATGATGTTGATGTGGCAGAGACATGTGGCAGAATTGCAGTAGTTGACTGGGCAGATGACAGATCCAATCAGAATTGGACACATGGCATGTGATTTGGGCAAATGTGGTGGTGCCACGTGGCCTAGGCATGGGCAGCCACGTGGCACCCAATCATCAAACATGTGGCGAGTTAAAAATGTTTTGGGGTCCATGCGTTTTGAACCCACGACCAACCGACCAAGCAAAGCGCCTTGAGGAGAGTCCTTTTTCCAATGCGCCATCATACGTTAATGAAAACCCACCATATTTTTAATAAAGTACAAGGTTTTATATGGCGCAAAAGGGAGGGGGTTGGGGCTAAGCCCTAGCCCATGGTCGCTTGTCAGAACACATATAACTGGGGGCGGGACGCTCTACAATAAACCTCCCATCCAAATGAATCAACCTGTGATCGCTTGTAACCCTCCATATATTCAAGAGGCTATCCACCAAAAGGTGCGCAGAGTTTTGTTGTGGACCAACTGTCCCATGGAATGCACCATATAATCTGGGGCTAGCGAATGTTAGGGGCCAACGCTTGGCCATTTTTAGTTCATATGACCATATATTGAATGCGCACACCATCCTTTGGGGGCTTAGCCCATATATTAAGGTTTAAAAGTGGGTTGTTACCCTGTTAATGTAATTTTAAATGATTTTGCCTGATATTATGACCAGAATTGGTTTTTTTGAGGATATCTTCGCCATTTGGAGGGGGATTTGATCCTAGAAAGAGGCCAGATCTTCAAGGGAAGTTGTACTTCCTCATCTGAGCCCGAAAACTATAAAAAACGGGCTTTTTGAAGCTTGAGGGAGACTTTTTTGATGCAAGGAATTGAAGGAGAAGCTTCTAATTTTTGGCCTTTTCTCATGATTTGAGAGGCATTTTTGTCATGTTTTTGAGAGGAGTTTGATGATGGATGTATGAATTTGAGCAAGGAGGTCTTGCACAACAGATCTGAAGCATGTTATGTAACAACAAAGAGCCATTGTAAGATAACTTGAGTATTTTAAAGAGCAATAAAGAGGTCCTCCACTTGGAAACAAGCCCGGAGATGTAGGAAACGATTGGTGAACTCCGTTAACAAGTTATTGTCTCTATTTATCTTTCTGTTTTGTTGTTCTCTTCTCTTCATTTGCAACATGATTATTAATGGCTAATCTTTTTAAATCATTAATGAGCATCAAGTAAAAGTCATGTTTGATATTCCACAAATGAGATAATAAGTTTATGTATTTCACATTCTTATCGATCCAATGCATAAAGTACATTAAACTAACTTGCAATTTATCAGTAATACCTTCATTCTTGGATCACTCGGTTTACAAACATTTAAACATTTTAATTTCTGATAGTTTATGATGTGGAAGAATTGGAAAAGACTTATGTGAAATTATATCATCATATACATTGATGATGAATATTTTTGTAATCTTTATTTTTAATTTATTTTAATCAAAAAGAGACAAATTGATTAGAGAATCCAGTTACAAAGAGTAAATCATTATTTCATGGGTGAGTGAAAATGATAAAAACTGTTGGAGTAAATTATTGTCCATGGAACAAGTGGAACCCTACTCCCAAAGGTGTGGGATGTGAGGGAACAAGCTAGCACAAAGTTAGGTCAAGAATATTCTCTGGGGTTAGGGATGAGGCCAACTTGTAAAAGACATAAAAAAGCTATTTTATACAAGTGTGTTATGAGGTAGGACGATGCTAAGTACTTGTGAGGAAATTGATTTTGATGGTTCTGAGAAAGAATCAAACTATGAGATATCTAGAGAAGGTTATATAGTTTCTAGTCCGTATGGAATAATTATTTAGGCTCGGGAGTGGAAAGAACATGTAATCTTGGTTGTTCATCTCTATGGTTGGGAGGAACTAGTTCTCTACTCAGTTTGTTTCCAGCTATTGAAGCAGGCTCATATATGTTTCTTTAAATCATTTATCTCTGTTTTGGTTATGATTGCAGCAGGGACTGAATGTATAATCTCCATTGTTTGATACAATAGAAAATCTTTGAAAAATTCATAGTTTTTAATATACATATCTAAATGAATACTATGTTCTTTTATCACTAAACTAATGGCAGTAGTATATGCTTAAAATCCAGTGAAATGTTTCTATTTTGAAAAGAACATTGTCTATAATTATTATAATTGGAAGTACATGAAATTATAGAAGAATCTGTAAGCTATTATAGTTGTAAATAACCTATTATTTTTGCAGTAAGGAGGAAAGAATACTTAAATATCTTTTGTGTTTTAATTGTTTAAAATAATGATTTTAGAGAAACCCTAAGAGATTCTTGAATAGAAATACAAGAATGTAATTTATATACAACAAATATATATTGCAGACTAATGTCTATCTATGAAACTATGTTGTGCATGGGTTTTATTTATATATGACTTGTTCAAATAAATATATAAGTATGCTTCTTGAATAGTATGTGGAACAACAGTAAAAAAAAATAACGTGTTAACCTAAACAAAGTCAAAACCCTGTTGAGAGTTGCAGGATATACAACTACACACTATATCAACCATATTGCAAGACAATTTATATATTGCAAGACAAGAATGAGAAGTGTTTTGTGTTTTTGAAGAAAACAATTAATTGAACCCTCACCCAAATAGAGAGAACAGATCCTTTGGCTCCATCTCCAAACCTTCTAAATTGATACAACGAACAATGGATAAGAATGAATTTTGGGTTTCTAAGCATGTACAAAAGGTTGGATGATATTGTCAGTTGAAGTGAATGGATATTAATGGTGCCAAGCCCGGTTGCCATCACACTAGACGTTAAATCTTACTCGCATTAATGTCAAACTAAGATAAGATACAATTAATCTATGAGTTATCTTAACGATGGTATGGATTATTTAATATAGGTATGATAAGTTACAGGTGGTGTTTCGACCCATCCATATTAACTCTAAAATCAAGAGCCCTGCGTTGGAAATGGAAACATATATGAGGTTTTTTCATAATGTAGAATTGTGTTGAAGAGTTTATATGAAATGGGATGTGGACTTGATCCATTTAGTGTTCTAAGTTATGCTAATATATATTGTATGAGTATGTTTAAATATGAAGAATATTAAGAGTTAACCACCAACGTTTAAAATATTAAGTGTGTATTAATATATATGTGTGTGTAAACCATTGCAGAGTCAATTGGTGATAAATAAGTATGTATATATATGTATGATGAAAATTCTTCCACTTAAGGTGATTTAGTCCAACCTTTGAATAATAAACATAAATACATAAATAGTGACTCTAACCAAGGTATTATGTGAATATATGATGAGATTAATCTAAGTTTAATGAAGAAAGTTATAATGATTTCATTAGTAAGGATAGTAGCGCTTTTATACCTGTGATGAGGAAAAGTCTCGTTTGTTGATGATGACCAGTGCCAGTACCTTGAATGAGTACCTTATCATGTTAACACCATGACGATTAAATAAAAATCTTTAAATAGCTAAATGTGAAGAGTAGTTAAATAAAATTATATAGAAAGTTTTATTTATAACTATACACAATTACTCTTGACGATGGAATTAAAAAAAAACATGATGTGAAAGGGTTGTTAAAAATGGTATCAGAGCATGGTTTAAACACTACAGCCTTATGGGATCAAATAAAACATAATTTTTTGTTGATTACATAAAAAAATAAAAAATAATATACATATAAATCTCTTATAAGCAAAAGAATTGACGTCATTATGTTTTTCACATATCAAAATTAATAACAAAGTATCATGGTTGAAGAACATGGTAGATCAACTCAAACTGGACCACGGATGTATGTGGAACTAAATAGTGAGCAACCACAATATAATTCTATAGGACTGTTGGAAACTATGCATAGTATAAAAGTAGAACTGCAAAACATAAAGGCAGGTAATGAAAAGTTACTCAAGGCAAGTAAATAACAAGAAGATTTGAATGAAATTATTCTCAAAAGCATGACTGATATGAAACAACTAAGACAAATAGGACATACTTCCAGTAATGTCAAAAAGGAACTTTCCAATGAAGAGTCACACAAGCGTAAGGACTATCGAGCAAACAATGATAAAACATAGTTGTTAAATGAAGAAAACAATGAGGATAATTCAAGCATCAACACTTTGCATTGAATTATATCTAAATCAAAGAAAAGGAAATGGCATAAGGAAGAGTTACTTGGAGATTTTAATAAAATCAGAACACCCAATTTTGATGGCGAGTTTGAGGAGGGAGAAAAAGCTTGGCTTCTGAACATGAGCAAATAGTTCCAAATTTACAATCATCCAAGAAACTTGAGGGATAGATTAGCTATGTATCAACTAAATGGAAAAGATTACATTTGTTGGCAAGAGAAAAAAACAATTAACAAAATTAGGAACAATCAACTGAATTGGAAAATATTCAAGAAACACTTTCAAAATAAATACTTAAGAGAACGATATTACGATGAAAAGGATAAAGAGTTCCACGATCTTAATCTTAGGCAGTTAACAATTGAAGAATTTGTGACCAAATTTGTAAATCTGATGAGATACATACCTTATCTTTATGAGGAGAAGGTAAAATTTCAAAGGTTCATGAGCTATTTTCCTAAAGAATATAAGAATAAAATTGAATTTCTTAATCCAAAGACAATGGATGAAGTAATAAGGCATGCTAAACTACGCTTTACTCAACTTAGACAGAGAACTGAAAATGTAAAATCTTGGCAACATAAGCATAAGGATAAATTTGATCATAAGTAGAAAAATTTTAAACATGATCGACAACCATCACACAGTGCACCAGTTGGAAGAAACAAATTTGTTGGAAAACAAAGTGTATCAGTTCAGAACAACAATAAACCTACAGATTTTGGGAATAAGACTATTAGTGAAAAAAATAGGGAACTTCTTTAATGATAGGGATATAAAGAACCTCACCTACACCGAGATTTCCCTTTAAACAAAAGAAAAAATCAGGCAGTACACAACATTCAGGAAGCAAAAAAAATAAATGATATTGCTCGAAGTATTCACAAAATCAATGCTTCCCTGGAAAATCGACAAGTTGATCATCAATCTTCCATGGTGGATATAGAAGGTATGTTAAATCAGAAACATGTATCTATATTAATAGACCTTGGGGAAAGTCTAAGTTATATTTCACCTAAAGTGGTAGAAAATTGTAAGTTGGAAAAAGTTAAACATAAGAAATCCTAGCTAGTACAATTAGCTACAGTAACAAAAAGAAAGGTTGTTGAATTGGTAAAAGACCGTGCAGTTAACATGAATGGTATGGATACTAAGTTAGACCTAAATATTTTACCATTAGGATCTTACGATTTGGTCATAGGCAGGGAGTGTCGGCAAGGAAAATCTCTGCTTTACAATTAAAAATGAATGCAGGGAAAGGATGTGAAATTTTTGGTGTGCATATATCTGAAAATATTGATGAAGCAAATGAAAATTTATTAACCAAATATCCAATATTGAGAGAGTTCCAGGATGTGTTTCCAGATGAAATTCCAGGATTACCTCCTAGATGAGACATATAGTTTACCATAGATTTAGTGCCCAGATATGCACACGTGTTAAGAAAATACATAGACAAGTTTGTAATTGTATTCATAGATGATATACTGATTTATTCAAAGACCAAAGAGGAACATGATGAACACTTGAGAATGGTCCCGCATACCCTTAGAGAGCACTGAATTTATGCAAAGTTCAGTAAATATGATTTTTACCAAGACAAGGTACAATATTTGGGACATGTAATCTCAATGCCTAAGGATGTGTCGGATGTCCGATCTTTCATGGGCATCATAGGTTATTACCATAGGTTCATAGAAGGGTTTTCCAAACTTTCCTATCCAATAACTTCATTGCAAAATAAATGAATCAGATTTAAATGGACAAGAAAATGTGAAGAGAGCTTTGAAAAGATAAAATATATATATATATATTAACAACAACACCTATCTTGAAGCTAGAAGGCCCACATAAATATTTTATGGTCTGTATTGATGCTTCAAAAGAAGGGTTAGGATGAATGTTGTTACAAGATGATCATGTGATTTCATACGAATCAAAAAAAATTAAAAATCACGAAAATAACTATGCAATGCATGACCTGGAATTAACCTCTATTGTGCATGATTTAAAAATGTGGCGGCACTACTTGTTGGGTAGCAGATTTTTGTTGAAAACAAAAAATATCATCCTTAAATACTTTTTTGATCAACAAAACTTGAATGCCAGACAGGAAAGATATTTATCTTTCCTAAGTGAGTATGATTTCGAGATAAAACACATTAAAGGAAAATAAAAGAAAATATCATATGTACTTAGCAAAAAACTAAATGCAATTTTCAGTAGTAACGTGCAAACTGATTTAAAATAGAGAATTAAATCAACAACAGAAAATGATGAAATTTATAAGAAATTACAGGAAAAATTATAGAATAATGAATCAGTTGATGAAGAATCAAAATTTAGATGCAATCATGATGGTTTAGTGCAGTATAAAGACATAATTTGTGCTCCAAACAACACAGATTTGAAGAATTTAATATTGGATGAAGTACATAAGAAACCTTATTCAGGTCACCCAAGTTACCAAAAGACTATAACAACTTTGAAAAAAGAGAATCTCTGGCCTAGAATGAAGATTGAAGTGGTTGAATATCTTGTTAGGTGCCTTGAGTGCCAACAAGTTAAATATGAGCACCGTCACCCATTTGGATTATTGCAGCCAATACCCATTCATGAGTGGAAATGGGAAGTAATTAGCATGGATTTTATTACAGGACTACCTAAAACCAAGAAACAAAATGATTTTATCATGGTATTAGAAGATAAACTTACTAAATTTGCACACCTTATTCCAGTGAAATCAACTCATAAGGCAATAAACATTGTGGACATTTTCATGAAGGAAATATTTAGGATGTATGGTATACCCAAGACTACTCAAGACTATAATTTCAGACAGGGACACAAAATTCAACTCGAATTTCTGGAAGGATTTGTTCAGTGGTTTGGATACTCAATTGAATTTTAGTACCTCATATCATCCTCAAACTGGCAGTTAGGTTGAAAGGACTAACCAAATTTGCATATAATAATGGTTATTAGACCTCCTTAAAGATGAGTCCCTTTGAGGTGATGTGTGATAGAAAGTGTTGAACACCTGTTCATTGAGACAAACTAGTTGATATGATTATTTTGGACCCAGATATTCTAAAAGAAATGGAAACAATTGTTCAAAAAGAAAAATAAATATTAAAAAGTGCACAGGATAGACAAAAGAGCTTTGCAGATTCGAAAAGGACACATGCAAAATTTAATATATGGATCATGTTTATCTTAAATTCAAACCCATAAATAATGCATTGAAATTGGGAAAAAGTACCAAGTTTCCACCATGATATTGCGATCCATTTCAAGTGCTCGCCAAAGTGGCGCCAGTGGCCTATCAACTTGCACTTCTAGCCCAATTTTAAAAGTTCACAATGTATTTCATGTTTCATTATTAAAGAACTATGTACATGATATAACTCATCTTGTAAATTGGATTGTGATTCAGGTGGAACTGCTATGCATTCTCGACAGGAAGGAAATTGTGTTGTAGAACCAAGTCATCGCTCAGGTTAAAGTGTAGTGGAGGCAATTTAGTCCTGAGGAGGCTACTTGGGAAATGGAAGAAGCCATGCAAAAGACATATCCATTTCTATTTCAAAGCTTATATGCTCATATTGGTACATCGAGGACGATGTTCAATTCAAGGGGCATATGATGTAATGTCCCTCGGTTTACAAACATTTAAACATTTTAATTTTTGATAATTTATGATGTGGAAGAATTGGAAAAGACTTATGTGAAATTATATCATCATATACATTGATGATGAATATTTTTGTAATCTTTATTTTTAATGTATTTTAATTAAAAAGAAACAAAGTGATTAGAGAATCCAATTACAAAGAGTAAATCATTATTCCATGGGTGAGTGAAAAGGATAAAAATCGACAAAGTAAATTATTGTCCATGGGACAAGTGGAACCCTACTCCCAAAGGTGTGGGATGTGAGGGAACAAGATAGCACATAGTTAAGCCACGAATATTCCCTAGGGTAGGGATGAGTCCAACTTGAAAAAGACCTAGGCAAGCTATTTTATACAAGTATGTTATGAGGCAGGATGTTGCTGAGTACTTGTGAGGAAATTGAGTTTGATGGTTTTGAGAAAGAATCTAACTCAGAGATGTATGGAGAAGGTTATACAATTTTCAATCTCTATGGAATAATGATTTAGGCTCTGGGGTGACAAAAAAAAGTAATCTCGTTGGTTCACATCTATGGTTGGGAAGAACTGGTTTTTCTACTCAATTTGTTTCTGGTTATTGAAGCAGGTTCATATATGTTGCTTTAAATTGTTTATCTATGTTCTAGTTATGATTGCATTAGGGAATGAATGTATAATCTACATTTTTTGATATAGTAGAAAATGTTTGAGAAATTCATAGTTTATATATATATATATGAATATTGTGTTATTTTATCACTAAACTAATGGTAGTAGTATATGCTTAAAATCCAGTGAAATGTTTTTATTTTGAAAAGAACATTTTCTATAATTATTATAATGAGAAGTACATGAAGTTATAGAATAATTTGTAAGTTATTATAGTTATAATGATTTCATTAGTAAGGATAGTAGTGTTTTTATACCTGTAAAGAGGGTAAGTCTCATTTGTTGATGATGACCATTGCCAGTACTTAGAATCGATACCTTGTCATGGTAACACCATGATGATTAAATAAAAAGATTTAAATAGCTAAATGTGAAGAGAAGTTAAATAAAATTATATATAAAGTTTTATTTATAACTATACGTAATTACTCTTGATGATGGAATTTAAAAAAAAATGATGTGAAAGGGGGTTGTTACATAGGGAAAGAGGAAGAAGAAGACCAAGAGTTATTCATCAAACAATACATCCCTTGTTTGTCATTGCTTCAAGAAGAGAGGCCATAGTGCAATGAGTTGTTGGTACTCAAAGGCTTGTTCATTCTATGGGAAGAAAGGTCATCTTGAGGCATATTGTTTGGAAAACCAAGCCATATGCCACAAGCCTAAATGGTTATAAAGGAGGAAAGGAAATAATACTTCTCTAATCCAATACTGAACTTAGAGGCACATGGAGATGAAGAGTTGATAGACATTCATCGTAGCAACATCAATAAAATTTTCCACCATTGTAAGTTGAGTGGACATTGGAAAGCAAAGTATTGGTGACTTCATCTAGAGCTTCACCCTAGAAGTAGCACAACTAAGAGAAGGTTGTGGAGAGTGAAGAGCATAGAAAATGAAGATATTCTTACATATCCAATTCAAGGAGAAGAAGTTGTCTAAGGAGAGATAGTAGAATAGGAGGTCTACATCACTATTGAATAGGACAACTATTGATGCCAACAACCAAGGTCACACCATTCCAATTACTACATACAATCTTCCAAAATAATTTTTCCTTCTTGAATATGTGTCGGAGACTAGTGCAAGAAGGTCGTTGACCTTTGGATGAGTTCTTGATAACTCTATGATGTGCTTTCAATCATGTTCAGGTACTAGAGAGTTGTTTTCATTCCAGGAAACAACTTATCCTAACAAGAGAAGGTAGGCCACACTTCCTTTAATGGGAATAATATATGATGACATAGCATGTTGGGGTCACACTTAACATAGACCAACATTCAACTTGGCTTCATTGGTTTCCAAGATGGACTATCTCCAAGACTAAGAAAGAGATGGAAATGGATGTTGAATGAAGAGTTCAGTTTTGGAGATTTCTCAAATCTGAGTGTCAGTGAGCAGACTTATGCATTGTAGGAACAACTGAGCTAGGAACTAGAGCGAGAGCCATAGTTGGAGTTGTATCCCAAAGCCAGAGTCAGAGCCATGTTCTAGAGAAGAAAACAAAAGGTGCATTGATGCATATTGGTTTATTGTGAGTTTTTGGAGAACAAAAATCCTCTCAATGGAGAGGTGTGATCCAAAATGGATCTGAACTGACCAATGGGTGTAAGACTCAATACATGTAAGAGACAATTCAACAATTTATGAAGGTTAGCTAAACTATGTAAAAGACAATGTAAATGTAAAGATGAATGAGACAAGTAGCTTCATAGTTTTTGGTTGGATTGAGCATAGAAGCCTTGAGGCCAATAAATTTATCTCATAAGACTTGTTTTGGCATACTGGGTAGTAGGCTATATAGGTTTCTTAGTGACAGAGTTAAAGATCCATCATTGGTTGGCTCAATTAGGATAGAGAATTTCCATTACATTGAAATTTGTGTCTTCTGTGTAGGTTATACAAATAAAGGAGCCAGGTAATCCTTCTGAAGCAGAGGCTTCACTAAGAAGAAAGGCCTAGTAAACTTACAAAAGGTAGGGTCTAGTGTTTCATACCAAGTTACATGCAAGAACATGATTAATACCCCTCGTAATATAGATCTCTTTATAAATATTGAGAATAGATCTCAGATTAAACTTTCCACAAAGGATCCATATTGGTGAAGAAAGTGAGATACAAGTCCCTTATTTACATATCAATTAAGGCCACATGGAATGGATTTGGGAAGCCATCACGACCTTACTAGTTTTGGTCCTAAGCCATTTGGTTGGGAGATTTTATAGGAGTGCTACAATGGAGGCATAAGATTCCATTGCCTATTGTTTAAGATGTCACCATCGCTCAGTTAGCAAAGGAATAATGGATGTTGCCAGCATAAATTACTCATCCACTACTTGCAAGCCTATGCTTGGGGACCCTAGTGACTTTGGTGACCAAAGGGAGCAGACAAGGGATGCACCACCTAGGAAAACAAGTAGGGGAAGACCTCTAAAGGTCAAGAGCGGAAGTGGTAGAGCCCTAGCACCTCCATACACTTATAAACAACTTACGGATACCAGACATTTAGTAGAGGGGTTTGTATCTAGGCATAAGCCAACTACCATGCGACACTTGGAAGCACTTGAAGATAGGATCCACTAGTAGAGATGCACCACTAGCAACCAGACCATGGATAGATAGATGTAGAACCTAGTCCCATACTCAAGTATCTCACATAGTAGAATTACTTAATGCAACAAAGTTATGGACTTGTACTAGCATACCAAGAAGATGATTTCCTTTAGTGTGGATAACAAGACTAAGAAATATAGCCCTCTCCTAAAGCACATTAGGGTTATCCTCTAAATATTGGATGATAATTATGACTCCCTTTAAAAAGAAATGCATGGCCTTCACGCTTGTCTTGCATGCTAAACCTATAGATAAATTTGTGGCCACACAACAACAGAGGGGAATTGGTGTTCCTAGTTGGAGGCACCTTGCAACTTCCCATCTCCTTTGATGATGAGGAAACTTAGCCTAGTTTTTATTTAATTTTATGATATAGTGCTAGTCATGGTAAGTCTAGATCCGAGTTTTGAGATTCATTGTTTTTATTCAGGGAGTAATGGGTTTGCCCATTCTATTTACTTTTGGAAGAGTGTATATGGTCATCTAAACATTGGGACTTGTAATTTGATAGCCCTAAAAATTGCCTAATATATTTGGTTTTTTGAATGTCTATTAACTTTATGATATTATATCTATAAACATGTCTCTAAAACTTGTTTTGAAAATAACTAAAAAAAATAATAATACAAATCCTTGATGACCTATTAGCATGCCTATAACCTATTTTTTTAGACATTATTAAAAGGACATACTCTTACTTATATATTAAAAGAAAATTAAATATCACAAAGCTATCTTAACATTTGAACGTCTCACAACAAAGTTTCATTAAGGCCTTTTAAACATCAAAATTAGTTGAAGTATGAGACTACTTAAAGTCAATGATCATATGAAAACTATATTTCAAACATTTCAATCATAGACTTGCCATTGGCTATATCTCACATATTTTACTTACAAAAGCTAGATACATTATGCTAGCTACATTATGGGCGATAATCTTCAAGGAAGCATTATGCTAAATCATATAGTTTTTTTCTACTTTTTAACAACTACCAATTTTTCATTTTATTATAATAAACAAAATTTCAAAATATATAAAATATATAAACATGTCAAAACTATAATGACCATTTTTTTTTTCTTAAAAAACAATAAAGTATTTTCACGTAAATGTACTGAATATGAATGTAGTAATAAATCAAGTTTAATTCTACTAACAAGTAAACTAGATAATCATTAAAAAAAAAAATCCTATATAATAAGAAAACACTTTGAAAATATCCTATATAATAGGAAAATACCTTCATGAATTTTAAAAACAATAAAGTATTTTCATGTAAATGTACTGAATATTTTTTCCACGAGAAAAAAATGCTCTTTATATTCAAAAGGATATAAAAGTTTACATGGCGGATTTCTACTACATCAGCGGATCAAGCCAATACCATGATTACTTGGTTCAAGACCATCTTTGTCCCAACAAATTCGGCAATTGTCAAAGATCTGAATGTCGCTGATAAGGATCAAATCAAAGATTTATCTTATATGAAATGCCTTCATGACCATCCTCCCAAAATGAAAAGTAAATTTGACTCGGAGGGAGGAGCAAAGCTTTTTTCGAGAGTGTGTCAGCCTCTTTGTTTTCTTCACGGAAAATGTGCTGGAAGGTAAGATTTCTGAAGAGAAGAGTAGCATCTTTGGTCTGTGCCTTCCAGCAATTAAGGGCTGCCACTTGGAGATCTTCCAATCCATTCAGCCAATCAATGATGATCTTGGAGTCACCGAGGAGTAGCAAATCATCTGTGTGGCGACTAGCCAAAATGAGCGAGGTCCAAGCCCCAATGAGCTCCGCCTTTGTGTTGGAACCCAGACTGCAGTTCAAAGTCCAATTAATACTCGAATGAGAATTTAACACTATTTTCCCCCCTGCACCACACAGTGCGCCTCCCTATTGAGAGGCCCCGTCAAACCAGGCCACCGCCCTGTCCAAAGGAATATGAAGAGGCCGCCTAACTGTTGGCTTAACTTGTAAAGTCCTAACAAGTTTGTTTGCTTCAGGCAAAATGAGAGAACTGATGTGAAGGATAGAAGGCTTCTTGGCGTTGAAGATTGCGTCGTTTCTGGCCAGCCAAACGAACCAGCAAAAGTGAATTGGGAGCATTTGAAGAGTGGTGGAATTGTGAATCCAGTGTTGGAAGCAAGAAAGAATATTGTTGCCAATCCAATGATTTGGAATCTTTAGAGTCGCTGTAGTAACTGTCCAGAGCGCTCGGGTAAAAGAGCAGAGCACAAAAACATGGAGCGAAGATTCAATGTCTTGAGCACAAAGCGAGCAACGGCTTGGACCCTCCCAGCCTCGCGCCTGCAATTTATCCCAGAAGAGTAATTTGTTTTCCAGCATGAGCCAAGAGAACAATTTGTATTTTAAGGGGCAAGAGGCCTTCCAAATCCTTTGTCTCCAGGGTGTTGTTGATGAGTTCCAGGAAAAGGTGGCCAGAGCATTATAAACATTTTTTGCCGAAATTCTGCCTGATCTATCGCCCCCCGTCCAGAGAAGAGAGTTTGCCTTTGTCTTCAGAGAAATGCCTGATGCTTTGAGAAGTTGGGAGAGATTATCCCATTCAACCGAGTGTTCCATATTTAAATGTAGATCCGATCCGCTCAGCCATGTGCCGCCGAGGGTGCCTGTAATAGAAGTGCTGAAGAATTGATGTAAAAATATAAGATTTTTGTTGTGCAGATGTGCTCGAAGAGATGTGGAGAGCAGAGAATTTCTGCCAAGGTCCAGAATACAGTCGTGGCCAACTTCTATCAGACGGCCATCCCCGGGATCCCACGCGAGCCACTTTAGAATTATCGGAAGTGTGGCAGACAGCTTTTTCCACGTATGAGAACCGGTTGCTAGATGTGCCTCCGCAAATCTGATCCAGAAATGGACTGGAAGGTGGTGTAAATATTTGGCTCTGATTACGGTGCTCCAAAATCCTGGTTTGGTTAATAATCTCTAGAAGGTGTTAGTCGTGAGAGCCTTTTGAAAAATCGGCAGATGTTTGAGGCCCCAGCCTCCCATCGACTTAGGCTTAGAGAGATCCTCCCACTTGCAGAGGTGAATGCTTTTGGTCTTCTTGCAGCCGGACCAAAGAAAGGTGAAGATGAGCTGTCTGAGCGACTTCAAAACTGAGGGTGGGATGTGTGTTAAAGCCATCCAGTACACTGGAAGGCTTTCCAACACCGCTTTGATCAGGATGAATCTTCCTCCCATAGATAGAAATCGGTGCTTCCAGTTAAGAATTCTATCTTTGAAATTGTCAACGAGCCAAGCCCAATCTTTGGTAGTGTATCTAGAGGCTTTTATGAAAAAGCCTAAGTAATGAAAGCCCTCCTCAAGATCTTTGCAACCGATGCCAAATAGGTCGCTTAAGTCTAGTTTTAAAGAGTCCGGTGCCTTTGAAATCAAGAAGCTGGTTTTAGAGACATTGATATGAAGACCTGAAACAACACAAAAGGAAGAGAGAATCGAATGTATAATAGTCCATTCAACCAAATTAGCAGAAGTCAAGATTAGAACATCATCCGCAAATAGGATATGGAGAATGTGAGTCAGCCCTGCCACTTTAATGCCTTTCAAGTGGCCCTCCGCTTGTTTGATCTTTAATAAGATGTTGAGGCCTTCCAGGGACAAAATGAAAAGAAGAGGGGAGAGAGAGCATCCCTGTCTGAGTCCTCTCTCGCAACTGAAGGTCTTAGTAGCTTCTCGATTAATTAAAATGGCCAAGGATGCCGAGGAGATACAGCCCATGATCCAGTTTGTAAAAGAAGTACCAAAACCGCACTGGATTAGTATGAGGTGAAAGAAAGTTCCAATTTATGCAATCAAATGCCTTTTTAAGGTCCAGCTTCAAGAGGATGGCTTGCTGATTTTTTGTCTTTATGGTGTGGATACATTCTTGTGCCACGCCCACTGCATCCAGAATCTGTCTTCCTTTGAGGAAACCAAGTTGTTCTTCGGAGAGAGCCCTCGAGAGAAATGGTCGGATTCTGACAGCAATGATTTTCGAAATGATTTTATAACAGAGGTTACAGAGAGAGATGGGGCGGAAATCTGAGAAATGCCGGGGCAAATTAGATTTTGGAATCAGAACCACAAAGGTTTTGTTTAGATGAGAACTTACAACCCCTCTTGTTCTCGAATCTTCAACGACATCAAGTATGTCTTGGCCCATTAGATCAAAAAAATGTAAGAAGAGTTCTACCGACCAGCCGTCGGGTCCTGGACTTTTCTCTTTTTTAAAGCTTTTTAATGTCTCGAGAAGTTCTTCTTTTGTAAATGAAGAGTGTAACAAAGTAGCTTCTTCAGGAGTGATCAAATTAGGAAATAATCTAGCAATAGTTGTCTGCTCTGCAAGAGATGGTGCTGGGGGGGCTTGGTAAAAGGATTTAAAGTGAGAGTGGGCCGCTGTTTTAATCTCTGTTTGAGAATGGAGAAGATTGCCAGAATCATCTTCGATTTCCCATATTTGTTTTCTTGATCTCCGGGCGCAAGCGGCTTTATGAAAGAAAGTTGTATTTTTGTCACCACCCGCCAGCCACAACATTCTGCTCTTTAAACGCCATCTTTCCTCCTCCTCACGAAGCAGATTTTTATGTGTTTCTTCAAGAGATCGAATCCTGTGATCTAATTCCACACAACTCGGCATCTTTAGCTTTTGTTTTGTAAGAAAATCCAGCTCAATTTCAATGCTGTTGTGCTTGGCTTGATCTTTGACTTTTTTATCCTTTAGCCATTGAATTGATAGAGATTTTAATTTACAGAGTTTTCTGGTCAGATTCCCTTGAGCGTCTCCAGGAATGACTAGAGAACTGTCAGACCAAACTGAAATGACTAAATTAGTGAAGGAAGGTTCCTTCAACCAGTGAGAATTAAATTTAAAAGGGTAGCCCTTTGCGCCGCGGCCTTCCCCAATTTGTAGACAGATTAGTGTATGGTCAGATAGAAAGGGAATCTAAACCCAAGATCGGCTACTATAAGACGGAAGGAGGAGGTTCTCAGCAACCAAAAAACGGTGCAGTCGCTTGGAAATATGAGTTGTCCCTTGTCTTCCATTCCTCCATGTCGGCATAATTTCCGGGGGTTTTAAATCAATCAGAGCGTTTTTATAAAATAACTGTTGAAAAAAGCTGGAAAGTGGGTCAGACAGGGCCGAATCGCCCCAAATTTCAAAATTACTGATAGTGAGATTAAGATCACCGGCGAGAATGAGATTCTCAGCCGCTAACAGTCCCAGATCATCTAGCCGCTGCCAGAAATCCTTGCGTCCAGTGCAAGGTCCATAAACATTAAGCAGGTTGATAGGTCGATTTAGTTCCAGACTGCTCCCTGTGAGAAATATACCTCCAGGGCTGAGCATCGGGGAGAGATTGAAAAATGTCGGGTCCCAAGTGGCCAGAAGACCTCCCGATGTTCCAACTGAGCTTGCCGCACAGGTGAGCCAACTTGGGCGAAGTAAATACATGAAATCCCTGGCTATTGAAGCTTCGACAAGGGTTTCTTGAAGGAAAATGAGAGAAGGCTGAGTCTGATCAATGATTCTTTTCAAGGAGGCTTGTTTCAGAGGTCCTCCGACCCCTTTGATGTTGATGGAAAGCAAGATCATGACTTCCCTCTTGCCAGTTCTTTAAGGCCTCTAAGCGCCCCTTGTGACGGAACCGGATTTGAAGATGCCGCTGTTGACGAGTCAGATAAAGTCTTCTTTCTAGCACTGCATGTTTTCAAGGGAGAAAGCTCCTGGCCTACTCCTCTTGACCAGGTCGGGTCTAGGGCTAATGAAGAAATAAGTCTAGAGGAAGATGGACGATCAGCAGGTCTCTCGGATCCTATCACAGGATTTTTGCCGTGATAAGTGTGAAGTGGGAGAGATTCAAAGGGAAGGGAGGGTTCAGAAGGTAAATCTCGAATAAATGTATCCAGTTGAGTATCCGAGAGGGGAGGTTCCGAGAATCCGGCAAGAGAGTTAGGATCAAGTGAGCCATCATCAATGACGTGATCCGTCTCAGATAGCAAATGGGAAGTCTGTGGGGTAGGAGAAACGAGGGAGACCTGCATTGGAGAAGATGTTGTAGTAGATGTATGAGAGGAGTCCGGAACGAGAGGATCAAGTGGAAGGGCTAAAGTGGAAGTCGAGGAGGTTGGAGGCAAAATAAGATCAGCATTTTCAGAAATGAAAAGCCTGTCCGAGGCCGAAAAGGTGTTGAAAAGGGAAGGGCAGAGAGATTGTATTTTACTCACTAAATCATTCTCCGAAGTCAGATTGTCACATTGATTGAGTGGCACCTCAGGTGGCTGATTTGGAGAAGAGATGTAGCCATTGAAATGTTCCTCTTCGGCAGGGTCCAAAATTTCTTCTGTAGGAGGGAACTTGGAGCAGTCTCTTCGCAAGTGTCCTGTTCTTCGGCAATAAGAGCAGCGGAAAGGAATGCCTAGGAAGTCCAAATTCTGAGATATCAGATGTCCACGCCAGTCTATCTCCAACACTTCAGGAAGTCCAACCTGTAAGTCTACTTCCACATAGATCTTCGCTAGTCTTCTATCTGCTGTCTCAAGGAGGTTTGAATCAACTTTGAGAAATCGCCCTAAGGATGCTCCAATCCGTTCAAGAGCTTGCAGGTTCCAAAGTTGCAGCGGGAGACCTGGAAGGAGAACCCAGAGATGTCGATGACCAAAGAATTCGGTAGCCGGGTTAAAGCCAAGTCTCCAGCGTTTCAGCATGAGACTTCCTTCGTCAATAGGCCAAAAGCCTCCCAGGATCGAAGCTGAGTCAGCTGGATTCTTAAAAATAAATCCAAACCAGCCATGTTGTAACAAATGGAATTTAGGAAGACACCCGAGAATAGGTTTCCAAGTGCTCTCCATCCAGTCTTCTAACTTCTGCTTGCAGTTTTGCTTATAGGCTATTCGGCCAACTAAAGCACACAAGGCTAAGTTACATGCTTCAGGAAGCCCAATATCCATTCCAAGCACTAGTTTGGGATGTCTTCGCTTGGGTTTCCACACCTTTTGTGTTCGTTTCTGTGTTCCAAGTTTCTTATATGAAGCCGAGTGTTGTAAAGTCTGATAATCTGTAAGTGGAATAGTCTTCTGGTAGCCTGTGTTATTCTTATAAAATCCTGGCAGAGATGAACCTGGAAGAGTCTTTTCCACAAATGACTGTGGAGGAGTGAAGTTGGAGGAAGGAGCCAATGGATGGGAAGGTGGAGCAGAGAAATGAGAGAGATTGGGGCTAGATAAAGGAGTAGGAGGTGCGCCAGCCGAGTTAAAGGATTGAAAATGTTTAGAACAAAGTTCGTCTATCGATGCCAGAACATCTGGGTGGTCCCAAGGGTCCCCCATGTTCTCAGCAGATAATGCCGGTTCCAAATAGGCTAAGACAAAGTCAAAAGAATATCAAAGGAAGAGGATCGAAAAATCTGGGGAAGAGAGCTTAGTCGGCAATGAATCTGACCGGTAAAGCGTGAATGTAGGTAAAGCAGACCGGAAGGATGGAACAGGAGTCACTCTTCCCTGAACAGAAGTCAGAAATGGGCAGGTAAAATGACAAACAAGTTTGCAGGTAAGTCTGAGATTAAAAAATACAGTCCGACAATCTCTGTCGACCACCCAGCAAGCACATAAGACAAACATCGAGGAGAAACTGGAAAAACCAAGATTGGTCGGATGAAACCTACCGAGAGGCGCCAGGGATGAATCCGAATAAAATGTAGCTATTGAGCACATCTACAAGAAGTTTACCGCTGTTTGAAGTGATTCGGAAGGTCGGCAAGACAGGTTACTGACTTTGGAGAGATTTGGGATCCGAACCAGGTTCAAAAACGCCAAGGGCGCCAAGATCGCCCGCCATGGTACTTGCATATATTGTTGGTATGCAATTGTATCTTGAAGTGATATCCAAATGTACTGAATATGAATGTAGTAATAAATTAAGTTTAATTCTACTAACAAACTAGATAATCATTAAAACAAAATCCTGTATAATAGGAAAATACCTTGAAAATATTATATAGGAAAATATCTTGAAATTTGACAAAGAAGTTGCTTTGAAAATAAAGTTGTAAAATAAATAAATCTAGAAGACATAATATTAGAGGGCAAGTCCAAACTTACCACATTAATGAGAGTCCTCCATATTATCCTTACATCATGCATATCACTTTTTCTTGATATCACATTTTTTAAGTTTGTTTGTGAAGTACAACGACTAAGAGCATCATAGCATCTTCTCAACATGATGCACATCACTTTTTCTTGATATCGCATTTCATAGGCTTGTTTGTGAAATACAAAAACTAGGAACATCATAATATCTTCTCAACCTTAATGTCTACTCTAGGTTCTAGGTACACTCAAGGTACAGTGGTGATAGACCTCCCTCATGCAATCACTTAAGTTGAGATTGAGCAATAGGATGGGGATTATTTATATCACATACAACCTTCATAATAGAACTTATGACCATATCTTTATGGAGTTGTAAGAAAGGAAAAAGTTGATTTAAACATGCAATGTTATAATTTATTTTCAACTTTTCAACCTCATGTATTTCACTTTTTCGTGATATCACATTTCTTAGGCTTGTTTGTGAAGTGCAATGACTAGTAGCATCATAATATCTTCTCATGATGATGCCCAGGCAATGAATATCTATCCTACTACGTAGCATTGAATGCTATGACAGGTAGTTGTATAGGTTGTTGGATTTGAATTGTTTTCAAATTCGATGGTCTATACACCACTTGTAACAAAATGGATATTACTCACCATGAAGCCAGGGATGATACATATGAAAATATTTGTAATGCAATTGACTATTATGATTTGTTCTTATATTATCCATGCATTTTGACGTACTTACTTTTTTTTTCCATAGAAATGAGTTACTTTTTTTTTCCATAGAAATGAGTTTTTGAGTTTTACCTACAACAATGAAGACTAATAAAATACTCTTAGTAAAAGCGAGAAAATATCCTCCTTGTTTGTCATAATTTTGGTTACCATGTTTCATTATATGCAAGAAATACCAAAAGTATCCAAGCTTTTACCAATTCAGTCTTTGCAGTATAGCCATAGATTACCCTTATCAAATAAATAAATTGTATTGTTATGTGGCTTGCAATTCGTTTTCAGATAACAGACTGTGATGAACGTCGGTTGAAGTATCTAAAGGATATTGAGTATGTAGAATTGATAACCCTAAGGGTTTTAAGATTGATTTTTACTTAGACACAAATCCTTTCTCAAGAATTATGCACTAAGAAAAACAAAAACAATTAAAGGGGCAAGTGATTCTTTTGGGTAGTATTTTACTTAGTAGATAGTTTAACTCTTGGAGCTAATTTAAAAGTTTAATATGTATTGTTAGATAGTTCTGCGAATTGTATCTAGCTCTAGTGGTAGAGATGAGAAGTTATCTTCCGCACCCAAGTTCAAATCCTAATTATAACATGTTTACTTTGTTTCTAGAGAACATTCTTTAGGTACTCAAGCACGATACAAATAAAAGAAAGTACAAACTACACTTCTGAGAAAAACAAGTACACATTGCACTTACAAAATTAAAATTACATAATTAATATATATGTCATTTCTTGCTTCTTTTTTTTTTTAAATAATCCTCAATTTTCCTATTCTTCTTTTTAACTTCGTGTCATAAAGTTACAAGAATTAACTATAAATCATAAGGCTAGAGATTAAGATTCTTAAAAAGAAACCTATACTTTATCAGAACCAAAAATATCAATTTTATGTTTTCGTTTTGCTTAAAAACACCT
>ML825065.1:32209-44983 GCA_009831015.1 Picea engelmannii | reverse complement strand
ATAGGATTAAAGAGCTAGAAGAAAAACTAACCAACAATTTGACCCTCAATAGTTTAGAAAACAAATTGGATATCAAACCCATCAAAGAGGAAATGAATAAGATAATGGAAATGGACCATGATCATAATAAAAGAGCCTTGAACCTCATAATTTTTGGTATAAAAGAACAACAAGAGGAGGATATACTAGCAATAGTAAAAGAAGAATTAAAAAACAAATCAGAAATTGAAACAACTTGCCTCGTAGAAGCAAAGAGGCTAGGAAAAATAATTGATCACAAAGATAGGTTGATCTGTGTCAAAGTAAGTTGTAATGACCATAAATATAGCATACTCAGTAAATCGCCGAGCTTAAAAGGGTCAGGAATATTTATAAATGAAGGAAGGAAGTTCAAAAGGTAAAATAAGCCAGGAAAGAAGGAAAATGGGAAATAATTAGAAATCGAAAAACTATTGTTAGGGATAGAGACTAGAAGGATAATAATAAATAGGAATTTGGGACACTCGGGATCCTTTTTTGGAATTGTCATGGTTTTCCATGGCGTAAAGGTCATATGATAAGTTGGATCCCAAGTGATATTGATATTATTTGTCTAGTAGAAACTTGGGAGCATGAAGAGTCTAAGGTCCCTAACATAGAAGGATTTGTCTTGTGGTCAGTATGGAACAAAAATTCCTACCGTAGAGGGATAGGAGGCATATCTTGTTATATTAGAAAGAACATTTCTCCTCACATTCAACTTCATAAGATCGACCCTCTCAATCAGTGCATTTGGATAGAAATTTCAGACATCAATGCTAAGAAGATGTATATAGAAATTTTTTATTTTGCACCTATTAATTCTATTTTTTATAAGAAAAACAATCTAGATAGAAATTGTCCCTATAATAATTTAGAACAAGATATTTATAGTTTGAAAAATGAAGGTAATATCCTCTTGCTAGGAGAATTTAATGTTAGGACTACAACTAACCAAGCTACTATTTTAAGCAATGATTCCAACCATAATCCTTTATGGCTAGATGAGGACATTGTTTTAGCTAATAGCTACAAAAGAATCTTTGAAGACCTAACTGAGATTTTTTTGGCACTGAGCTAGTCAAGCTCTGCAACTTTCAAGACCTAATAATTTGCAATGGAGTAATGAAGTGGCCAAACTCCAACCATATGACTTGTATTCATGGGATAGGTAGTAGTGTCGTAGATTATGTGATATATGATATCCCCATTTCCAACCAAATAGTAACTTTTGACCTTTTAAATGACGATGAACCTGACTCTGATCATAGACCTTTAACCCTAAATCTAAACTTTTCCATGCACATGAACACCATTGAAGAGCATTATAATAATCAAAGGAAATTGCTCTTTGACAAAAGTAAAGTTGACTTTTTCTTAAAGGATTAAAATAGTGAATTACATATCCTAACTTATAAGGACAACATTGAAGACCTTTATCATAATTTTACAACTACCCTTTCCACTTCCATTAACAAGTTCTCTTTTGAGGTGTCTTGTAAAAAGAATAATAGAACAACAAACCCTTGGTATGATAAAGAATGTAAAATTGTTAGGAAATCCATTAGGGATGCTTCTAATGAGTCCTTAAAACTTGATAAGATCAATACGTACAAATCCCTAATTAAAAGGAAAAAAAAGGTACTATATCAATAAAAGGCAAGAACAACTTTCACAACTATCTAAGCTTGATCATAGGAAGTTCTAGAGGAAAATTCTAATCTGCAATACTAAAGAAAATAATATGATTCCCTTAAGGGACTGAAATTCCTACCTTAAAAGTATTTACGAGTTCCCTAATTCCATGGACACCATTCTTGTTGTCCCTACAGAGGATGAAGTTTTTTCTTCGGATGAAATAGAGTTCGGGGTTAAGCGGCTTGCAAATGGGAAAGTTAAGGATATTAAAGGCTACCAAGCTAAAAAAGTTTAAATAAGAGGGCCTATCCTCAACCCTCACATACACAAGTTCTTCAATTTAGCTATCAAGCAGGGCTTCTGTAAACCCTGGACACAAGGCCTCATTGTTCCTATTTTTAAAAATGGGGATAGAAACATTCCCTCTAATTATAGGACCATTATGAGTAGCCTGATTTTATCCAAGCTTTATGGAATTATTTTGGAAAAGAAGATTAGCCTTTGGCTAGAAAGTCACGGTAAAAGAGCTAAAGTCTAGGCTGGGTGTTGGAGCAGGCTATTTTGGATAAGTTTTGGGAATCACACAGAAGTGGATCACACGACATTTTGGAAAAGGAGCAATAGGCGTGGAAAGCAGTTAGCATAGTATCAAGATTCAACATGCAAAAGGAAGAAGTAAGTTAGGAATTTTGGGACATTTTGTCCACTTTGTAACGAGATTAGCCCTAATGAAATACTATAAATATGTAATGGGTTTTTTTGGGGTAGAAGAGGTGGGGAAAAAAACTAATTGCCTTGTGTTAGTGGATGAGTCGAATAGCTTGAAAGTTCAGTATTGTTATGTTGTCGAGCATGAACTAAGGAGAGTATTAGTCGAGAGGTATGTGTGCACTATAGCATAGAACGAATATGGTAGGTTTGGGTTATAACTGAATATTTATGTATAAGTACAGTGCACATGAATGTAATGGAGATTATGAATGAATGAATAAGAAGCTAGTCGTTGTGGACGTAAGTCAGTTTGGGGTGAACCACGTTAATCCTTTTGTTCTAATGTGCATGTTGTTATGATGTGTTTGCTTATTATATCTAATGTGCACCTATGATGAATGGTTAATAAGCATATGCTAGATATGTTAAATGGTTTTGCGCATATGATGAATGGTTAAATGAATATGTCATATATTGTAGTATTGATATGGTTTCGTGCACATAACATATGAATGAATCTTAAGTAAACAGTAAGGAAAGAATGCCTCATATTCCCTCGTGACTGCAGAAACTTGGTTCCTGCAGTCCCCATAGGTACCTTGGGTGAGAATTCACCTACTTGCGGGTGATGCCTAAAGGGTCGATATATTGGGATTTGTTGGTGAATTCATGATTAACCTTGGGTCTTCCCACTGCATGCCAAAAAATGGTTATGTTACCGGGACCAGGATATGCAAATGAGGGGGATGTGGAGGCCCACTAAGGAGGAGACCGAAGAATGGTTGAATAATAAGGAGATCGAGTTTGCAGTAGATTAGAATCAAAATCCACAGATCAACACAAAAGAAGGGTTACAAAGGTATGTTTTTGCAGATTTACATGAAATTTTCTTTACTAACTTCCCGAATGTGTTAGCAAAGTGGATCCAAAGATTTATTGAACAAATTGGAAGATATTTAACTGTGGTTCCGAGGAATTGGACTCCTAAATTAATTTGACAAGTTAATGCAATAAGAAATAATACATCTCGCGCAATTGACTATTGGTTGGATAATGTGCTAGGAGGTTACATTACTGAATTTTCCATAGATTGTAATCAGTCATACAGTGTTGTTGAAAGAGAATTATTCAAGGGATCACGTGGGATATACTTAAAGTCAATATCTACTTGGATTAATATGTTGTTGTACGACAAGGGAGTTATGACAATGGAATCTGATTGCTAAAAACCTTCGCACATAGGGGAACTGGGGACTGACCAAGAAATGATCCGAGCATAGAAAGGGATGAAAAGAAGGAATGAGGAACAGACGGGCTAAGGATGTCGAGTGAAGAATAGTATGTGATGAATGAATAGATTGGAGTATTGCGTAGTGATAAGTGATTTAGACTGAAGAAGAAGAGGATTGTGGTTGAGAGAGAGGGGCAACAGAGTGAGATCGAGGAAAGAGACATTGGTGCAATATTCCAGATCGAAGGGAGTCTGTGCACAGAAGAAAATATTCTTCAGATTAGTCCAATAGAAGAATATCCCACTTAGATTGGACTCTACATTGAACCCACGACCCTGTGTGCATCACCGAGAACTAAGGTGAGATCAAAAGTTTTGTCAATTGTAGCTAGCGAAGGAAATAAAGATAGTAGTAGAAGTAATCAGAGTAATGGAAGTAATATGTCAAGTTAGAATCAATTAGTGTTATCAGTAAAGAATACCATGCAAAACACGATGGCAGGGGTAGATCCCACCTTAAGGATGCCTCTCTTTCAAGGGGTTGGTTCAAAATATCCAAAACAACATGTGTTCATTTGTGACACGATATGGACTGCAAAGAACGTCCAGGATGATGATGTGAAGATTATGCAATTGGAAATGAATTTCGGAGATCCCACACTATTATGGTATATGAAATATCAGAATACTAAACCTGCGGGTTAGACGAGAACATTGGCAGAGGTAAGACAAGCCTTGTTGAAACAATTCCAAAATCCTAAGTCTCAGTCGTAGTGTATTACTGAGATGAAGGAAATCAAACATATAGTAAATGAATCGGTGTGGGACTATGATCAAAGGTTTAAGATATTGAAAGATAGGTTAATGTTCCATATTTCGAATGAACAACAAAGAGAGTGGTTTATTACAGGATTATTATAGCATATACGTTGCCCTTTGACATAGTAGAAGATTGTGATGTAGTCAAAAGCTATGGAAATTTCTATGAAATTAGAAGAATCCACTGTAGGAGAAAATAACACGGGGATGGCTTAAGTTCAGTCATAGTTGGCCACATTGACTATTTAGTTACAAGAACTTACGAAAGGAAAAGAAAATAACGAGGGAGTTTAGTGTATCGCCTGTAAAACATAAGGCCATCATAAATATGTGTGTCCAACATTCCAACAATATTTGAATATAGGAGCTCCAAATCCATTAGGGTTATGGTGTGAAGTTTGCAATACAATGGGTCACCACCCCCATGACATTCCATTGATGCAAAAATACTAGAACACTGTGAGGAATTTGTTTTGTGATTTTTGTAAGTATGTCAGACATGAAGAGAAGGATTGTCGTGTGTTGGACCTGATGAGAGAGCACACTGCAAATGCTTATAAAGTCCAAGGTGAAGAAACAGAAGGAGGATCCCCACAGTTTAATACTACCACAGGAGGTTATAATCAAGGAGGAAGAGGAGGCTTCAAAGGCCATGAAAGAGGAGGATTTGGTTGAGGAAGAGGACCTATCATTTGTTATAATTGTAATCATCCTAGAAATTTAACGCGTGACTTCCGGAATCCCTGCATGACATGTATGTACTGCAGAGCACTAGACCATGCGACCAAATATTGCCCACATATAATCGTGAAATGGAAATAAAAGAGGAACATAACTATACAAATGATCGCAACCAAAAAGTGTGATGAAAAATCTAAGATAACAACACTTAAGCATGGAGGAACAAGAACCAGATCGAATGCAACGGATCAAGGGAACATAATTCACCAGTAGGTAAGGAAAGCAACAGATCCATTACCATTGTTTGATTTGAGGAAAGAGAAATAGACCTACCAACAAGCAAGAAAAGAATTGGTGGGAGCATACTGGATAACATCAACTTCAACTATGCCACCCTTGTATGATAGAGCACCGGTGTTTGATATGCCTCTAGTCTATGACCTTTTAGAAAATCAAGCTGAAAAGGTAAGCACTTTGCAAAGTTTCTTAAGAAGTTGTTTAGAGTTAATGAAAGATGAATCTACTTTAAGTAGGTTGTACGGAATGATTGACCATTGTGCACAAGAAAAAGAGAAACTTGTCATACACAAAGTAGTTAATGAGGTGCATAGTAAGAAGAGAACAAGTAGGGAGTTTCGACTCAATGCATCTACAGGAGCTTACGAAATGGATAATATAATTATGGATTTAGGTTCTAATGTAAATGTTATCCCGAGACAGACTTGGGAGATGATGGGCCATTCTAAGTTGATTTGGTCACCGATCCAGTTGAGATTAGTGAACCAACATAAAATTGTTCCAATCGGAAGGTTAACAGGGGTAAGTGTCAATATTGACGGAGTGCACAATGTAGAAGACTTCGAAGTGATTGAAATAGTAGATGACAGTACACCATACCTAGCACTATTGGGACTTGATTGGGAATTCTATAATCAAAACAACATTGATCTAAATAAAATATAGATGGTATTCGAAGTACAATACTTGAAGGTTATTGCATCATTGGATCCTACTTAAGGAAGAAGATTTGTAGAACCATCCAAGAGAAAGGAACTTGATAATCTGTATAATATGACTACGCAGATGGACGATTATGTGAATCCTACAATTGAAGGTGTACTCGGTTGGAGGAGTATCAGTTCATGTGTGTCATACTTAGAAGAGGCTCTGGAGAATTGGCAATAGAGACTGCATGAAGTGTCGACAAGGAAGTGTTCTCGAATTACCCACACATTGAGATGGATTGAAACTGAAATAGTCGAACCTCCAAGGTATAATGGACTAACACCTATGGAATCTTTTATCAGTGAGTTTGAAATGTAGATTCCATATCAGCAAAGACTCTTGGCATTAGATGTTGCATTGAAAGTGACTTCAACGAGATGATGGGTTGCACACAAATATGGCGTAAGAGATTGGCAGTAGTGCAAAAGGTTATTACAAGTCAGATTTGGAATAGAGATTGAAAGTATCATGTTAAAGTATAATGGATTAAGTTTCCCAGCAGACCATATTACAAAGTGTACCACGACATGGAGATCAATACCCAAGCAAGAGTGGATGCATTTATTTGTGCATACTTTGGACACTATCCCGAAGAATTGATACATAGAACTAGAAGTGTGCAAAGAAACAATGGATTGGGAAGAATTGACCAAGAAATTCAAGGTAATGTTTAGTTTTGAAAATAATAATCCGTTGATTGACTGAACCTTGCAGGTGATAAAGAATAATATTTTTGCAACAAAAGGCTCGATGTATAGTACACCTAGGGTTACTGCGACAGTTGAAGAGGTCTTGCATTGCTATAATGTTGATGAACAGGAGGATGAAGACCCAAGGAATTTTCATATACCAGAAAATGAAGGGGAGCACACAATAGAAGGACCGGAGCTTGATTCAGCTATATATGCAAATCCCCTAAGAACGTGCAAAGTTAACATTGTTACAAAATATAAGCCTAAGTTTGTGAACATAGGAGACTACTGAAGCAATGAGACAGTCGAGAAGATTGTCAACTTACTGTGCGAGTATCAGGATCTACTTAGAACTACGTTCTCAAAGATGAAACAAATCGTTGGGGAGTGAGAAATGAAGATTCCATTGAAGCCAGATGCCAAACATGTGAAGCAGAGACCATATAGAATGAACCCCATGTATAAGCAGAAGGTAAAAGATGAGATAAATAGGATGTTAGAAGTTAGAACTATAGAACTTGTTGAAGAATCTAAATGGATCAGTCCAATGGTAGTTCAAGATAAGAAAACATGAGGAGTTAGGATATCCGTAGATATGATAAAGTTGAAAAATCCATGTTTACATGACCCTTTTCTTACGCCTTTTACAGATGAAGTATTAGAGAATGTAGGGGGTCAAGAGGCTTACTCTTTTATGGATGGATTCTTAGGATACCACCAGATCAATATTGTGCAAGAAAACCGATATAATATGACCTTTGCGACATAATGGGGTTGTTACCAGTACACAATTATGCCATTTGGGTTGAAGAATGCACCAACGATATTTTCCAGAGTAGTTGTTGCAGCTTTCAAAGAGTTCATTCATAAGTTCTAAGAAGTGTAATTATATGATTGGAAAACATTTAGTCTATTAAAAGATCATATTGAACTTTTTCACTTAATGTTGGATAAGTGTAGGCAATACTAAATCTCATTGAATTTGAAGAAATGCAATTTTTGTGCACCTTTTGGAATATTATTGTGCCATGTGGTGTGTAAACATGGATTGTTAGTTGACCTTGAAAATATAGCAGTGATTGTGAACTTGCCACCACCAAATTCAGTGCGACAGTTGAAATCCACATTGGGTCATACATGATATTATAGAAAGTTTATCAAAGGATATGCGCATATCACAACCCCTATGGAGAAGTTGTCGAAGAAGGAAGTTAAGTTCCAGTGGAATGAGGAATGTCAAAAGAGCTTGGACACCCTAAAGCAGAAGATGGTCATCGCGTTGATTTTAGTTTTTCCTGACTGGAGCAAGGAATTTCATGTTCATGTGGATGCATTGTCTATAGCATTGGGATCAGTTTTGGCACAACCAGGTGAAAGAGAGTTAGACCATCCTATTGCATTTGCAAGTAGGAAGTTATCATCTATAGAGCAGAACTATACTATGACAGAACAAGAAGGTTTGGTGATGGTGTATACCTTGTAGAAGTTCAGACATTGCCTACTTGGATATCATTTCAAAATGTATATAGACCATTCTGTGTTGAGATGCCCAGTTAACAAGCCAGTGTTGGGGGGAAGAATATGCAGATGGATATTACTGTTGCAGGTATATGAATTTGAGGTGATCGTGAAACCAAGGAAATTTAATTCAAGACCAGAGCACTTATCGCGCATACTGTTGGGTGAAGATGCAGGGAACTTGGATGACAATTTACTAGACACACACTTATTTTCAATTCAAATGGTGGATGACTATTTTTCATACATGGTTTAGTTTTTGAGAACAAGAGTAGCCCCATCAGACTTCACAGTGACATAGAAGAAGAAACTAGTAGTGAAGGAAATAGACTACCAGTTGATAGCAAGAAATTTGTATAAGTTAGGTGCAGACAATATTCTGTGATGTTTCATATTGGGGCATGAAACAAATATGGTAATGTCAAAGGCACATGAAAGGGTTGTAGGAGGTCACTCTACAAGAAATGAAACAACTTAGAATATTCTATGCACATGATTATGGTGGCCTACCTTTCATAAAGATGCTAAGGAATTTTGTCAGAGTTGTGATGTTGGTCAGAGACTTGGGAAGCCTTCTGGGAGAGATGAAATTCCCTTAGTTCCACAAGTGATGTTACAAGCATTTGAAAAATGGGAAGTGGACTTTGTTGGGCCGATTAATCCACCAACTAAGAGGTCGGAAGATATGTACATCAATATTGCGACATACTAATTAACCAGATGGGTCGAGGTAGAACCAGTCAGAGACTGCAACGTGGAGACAACTTCACGATTTTTGTTTGAAAATGTGGTGACGAGGTTTGGACGCCAAATAGTACTTATGAGTAATCAAGGAACTCATTTTTTGAATATGACGATTTCAGTGTTAATAAAGGAGTTTCAGATTCATCATTAGAAGAGCACCCCATATCACCCTTAGGAAAATGGTACACTAGAAGCATTCAATAAGATCCTAGAACATGTGCTAACAAAAGTTTGTAATATAAGTTGGGATGACTTGGACTTGAAGATTCCAACAGTATTATGGTCATATAGGACTACAAGTAAGAAGTTGACATGACAAACTCCATTCATGTTGACGTATGGAAAAGAAGCTATTATGCTGATGGAATTCATAGTATCGATTTTGCGCATTGTTGCGATGACAGAGCTTACAAAAGGAAGCAAAGTATCCACTTACAGATGGAAGCAAAGTATCCGCTCATGGAGCCAGAAATTCCACTAGGACTAATAGTCGAAGAAGACATGTTTGGTGGAGTGTCGAGTTTGAAGTTCGCAGATCATGACTTGTCAAACGAGACCCAAAATTAGACCCAAACAAATATTTGAGGACATTCATCAATCAAGAGACATCATTTATTAGAGTCGAGCCAAAGGCATGGGCAACATGATTGGAAAAATTAGGAATCCTGAACTTGTTACAGATCCCGCATTTTGGTAGGATCAACGAGATAAACACATGTGTGAAGATGTTGTTAAGTTGTGTTTATGGTGGATACTTATGGTTGGACAAGACCCATTTCTATCGATATCGATCTGATCACGTGGATCACAGGGTTTCCCATGGTAGGAGAGGACCAATCAATATTGTTTACAGATAAGTCAAATGAAAAAAACGTCGTCGAAGAAGACGAAGGTGAAGTTTGGTACATTCAGAGCAGCGCGCAGACTCGACGTAGAAAGAATTAACGACGATTGTGTCAAGTTTGAAATGCATGTGTTAGTTTGCAAATTGCTGAGAAAGTGTCGCAAAGATCAAGTGCCAGCAGGAGTGATAGAAACGACAGAAAAGTGTGTTGAATTTGTGTAGATGAGCTGGGTGACATTCTTAGTCAACTAGTTCCAGATAGACTGCAGAGATTATCTAGGTGGATATAGGTGGCCACCCACCTTCTCCAACTGGCCCAAAACATGTTTCTAGCAATTTTGGTAATTTACTATTTTTAGCAGTTTTTAACTTCTGGGGCCATTTTGAGGCCCTAAACGATGTTTTTTGAGAAAACGGGGAGCAACATGGATCGAAAATCAATGTTTCTCACCCAAAAGTTGTATTTATCGGATATATCTTTCCAACGAGCTATCATACACCTAAAACGAAGATCGTATGCAAAAGTTACGACCCCGAGAAGTTGATGCACCAACTTACCCAAACGGGGCCCACATGACTTTTGGCGCTTCATCTCCTAGAGTTAGGTTTTTGGATGTTTAGGGTTTTTGACATTCCTGCTTATTGTAAAAAGGCCTTTAGAGCCTCATTGTAATAATCTTCTTGTGAATGCGAGTAACTATCACATCTCTTCTCAGAGATAAGCTGCCACCATTCTAGCGAGTCTTTCACTCTGTATTTTTACAGTCTCTGTACATTTATTTCATTAATAGAAATCGTGTATTACTATATATCTGCGACTCTTGTTTTATTTCCTCTATATCTCTGTTATATTGTTGTCTCTCTTGCAATATCTCTAAATATTTCTATGATATATCTCCGCTCTCATTTCGTGCCAAAAATAATCTGGATCAGTGGTATCAGAGCAGGCTGCTCTTGATCGTTTTCAGTGCATGCCCCCGACGAGGTCTGAGTATAGAAAGTTGGGTCTCGAGCTTGTCTCTCTTGAGGAAAATTTCTCTCGCGCACCCAAGAAACCCTCAATGGCGGAAAAAAATAAAAACGACGGAGCAGACGATCCTATCAGTCTGTTGCTTGAGCAAGCTCTCACGCGACAGAGGGACGAAATGATGGAGAATTTTTCCCACATCCTTCAATGCCTCTCGATAGCATCAGGTGCATCTTCATCAAGTGACCACTTTGGAGGCACCTCGCCTTTCAAGGTACAGGTTAATTTTGATATTCCCGTATTTGAAGGTCAAATAGATGCAGATGCCCTAGATAAATGGTTAAATCTGCTAGAAGGTTATTTCTCTGTTCATAATTTTTTCGACAAGGAAAAGATCACCTTCGCACTCCTTAAGGATCTCCCCCATGTAAAACATTGGTGGGAAACTTACTGGGAGCAGAGTTCCACAGAGGAGTCTGGCATATATGGGGTTGAGCCCACTTGGGATTTTTTTGTGGATGCGGCAAAGGAACAGTATTACCCTGTTGGAAACTATGAGGACCAGTACATGAGATGGACCACACTGCGGCAAGAGAGGGGCCAATCAGTTCCAGAGTTCACCAATAGCTTCCATACCTTGCGCACCAAGCTGGGTATCAAAGAATCTGAATGAAATTTGGTTCTGAAATACCGTGGGGCTCTACACAGATACATCCAAACTGAAATGGATTTCCTGGACATCTCATCACTCGGTGCTACCTATCGATATGCTGTTAAAATCGAGTAGAAATTCAAGCACCAAAACAAACGGGAGTTCGAGTCTGCAAATCCACAACAACCAAAGTATGAAAAAGACAACCCTAACAAACAATCTCCCGAAAACCAGTCCAAGCCACAGGAAAAGAAGGGTCACGGGAAGACAAAGAAGGACACCGAAAAATGGTGTGATTTCCACAAAATCCCCTGGCACAACACCGATGAATGTCGCTCAAAACAATCATTGGTGGCTGAGATCAAAGACAAGGAGCTGAACCCTGATTCAGAATCTGATTCTGAAAATACTGGTAAAAGACAGATCATCAACGCAGACCCCATTTCTATTGTCATGACCGTAACAATTCAACTAGAAGAACCAACAGATCCAGAAGAGGGGGAACACCTTTTTCATTCACAGATGTGGGTGAAGGGGACCCCACTGCATTTTATTTTTGATAGCGAAAGCCAGAAGAACCTCATCTTAGCAGAGGTCGTCAAACAATTGGGATTGTCGACAACACCACACCCGCAACCATACAGCATCGGGTGGCTTCACCAAGGACGAGATCTTTGTGTCAGCCAGTAATGTCGATTGTCATATGGCATCCAACCCTTCAAGGATGAGGTATTATGTGATGCTGCCCCACTAGATGTCTGTGATGTTCTCTTGGGCCAGCCATATATGTGGAAACGCCATGCTATCTATGAGTCTCGACCCCGTAGTGTCATTATTACTCTGGGGGGTCATCTCTATAGGATACCAGAGGTAGTTCCAACTACTGCCCCACCTAAACAGCGCCTCAAGGTAGTATCTCATACTACAAAATTCATCTTCTCCACAATCTGTTCAAAAGGGGAACAAAAGGATACTGCAACCACTACATCCTCAACCCAAGCACCTTCTATCCACCAGAAGCAGGTCGACAAGGTTGCAGCAAAGCACAAAGATTTCTTCTGCACACAGTCATCTCATGTAGCCAAAATGGTTAAAAAGGTCCAACCCTTCCAGCCACAGGTTCGTGACGACCTTCAACAAACCAAGCAGCGCGATGGTTCCAACAAGGCAAGCAACTCACCAAGATTCAGATTCAACAATCGCTTTCCCCTCTCCCCCGGGAACTCAACGCAATGGAGACCATTGCTTCCTAAG
>ML825064.1:17040-35812 GCA_009831015.1 Picea engelmannii | reverse complement strand
TGGATGTTTCCCCGTAGGGGTTTTACCACGTGAAAACATCGGTGTGTTGATCTTTGATCTGGTTATGTGAGTGGTTACTGAAGGTGTTCGTCCTCTGTTGGAATACCTGTGTTGTCGAACAACACTTTTACAGGATTCTTGTGTATGTTCACTGGTGATGTTGATTTTCTAAGTTAAATGTTTTTCTTTCTCTGTATTCATTTTGTTTTCTGAATCTAATCTTTATGAATAGGGTAAAGTTGCAAGATTTATCTTGGATACCCTGTTTCCGATTCTAAAGATTTTAATGTTTATCTTCTAATACCTTCAATTAAGAAATTCTTAACTGCTTGTTAGTTGATGTTTTTTTTCTTATATTTTCCTCTGTCCATCATTTTAATTACTAAAAGATCCAGTGAATGTATTATCTCGCCCTGTGAAGTTCTTTTTCGGCCTTTCTAGTTGTATCTGTTATTTGATTAAACATAGACCCCATAGCCCAATGGATGTGTAGACTGTCTCAACCAACTTCCAAAAACTCTTTTACAACAAAACCAACGGTTTCTTTACCTAGCCTAATATATGAAATTAAAAACAAAGCTAAATCATATAGAGAGATCCTTCTCTGAAGCTGGAAGGGCTAGATCCCAGCTTTAAAAGCGGTTGGTTAAGGTTACCTTTGTAGATTTCTTCTTTTTCAACCTCTCAGAAATTTACCAAGTGCTAACATAATTGGCGACCATACTGAGGACGAACTAAAACTGATAATCTCACGTTTTCTTTCCCCTAAAGAAAGTTTGACTCTGAGAAGAAAGTAATGATTAGAGGTTGATTAACTCTGTACATATTATTTTCAGAATCTCTCTTTGAACCTTTTCCCACTCTTATTGTTCCTCTATGACTGTCCCTGTAGCAGTACAACCTAATATCGAGCCCGGACTATCGAATAAAATGCATATTGCGTCAAACCTTTTTGACATAATCCTCAAAATTGCCAATAACCAGGAAGAACTCAAACGTTCATGGGCAGCCATTGAACAAGACATAGCTACTCAGGAACAATTGGAAGCTAGACGACGTCAACGTAGAAATCTCCCCTAGTTTCCTTCACAATATATATATATATATATATATATATATAAACCAAAAAAGAGTTCTGGCTCCCAAGAAAGTTCACACTCGATCTCATCCAGACCCAGAACCCTCCACAGCGATAGATAATCCTGAACAGTTGCTCAGGCGAAAGACCTTAGCTACCAGTTCAGTGAGTTATACTCCTTTTCATAAGTCTCCTTCCTTTTCCGGAGAACCAGATATCTTTCAAAACCTTGATCTTGATCTTATTGTGCCATGAAACTTTGTTAGAACACTGTCTGAAACCTTTGTGTCTAAGCTCGTTTTTGACCCAACTGTGTTGCAACCCCGAACCCCCGAAGTCTTGTCTCCTACGACTAAACCACAAATCACTACCTCAGCACCGCCCAGTCCTTCATCGACTTCGTCTTCTGTCGCTACCTCTCCAATCACCCAGGTCGTCGTCCCACCTCCTCCACCCATCATGGAAGCTCTATATGCCCCTTTGGTGTTGGCTACACCACTACATGCCATGCCCCAAGACTACCAAACTATACTTCCACAGTTCGATGCAACCGGAACATTAAACGCACAACAACATGTGGATAAAATGAATGACTACTTGGATTTACAAGAAGTTGACGAAGTTGACGTTCAAATGAGACTGTTCGCCCAGAGTCTGACAGGAGACGTCAAGAAATGGTTCAAAGACTTACCCGCCGCATCAATCCCTGACCTTGTCGCGTTCCAAAGAAGTTTCCTTGATAGATGGGAGGTAAAGAAAAACCCTCTCCAGATACTGTCAGAGTACGAGAATATAAAAAGAAATCAAGGTGAGACGGTACAAGATTATTGCACCCATTTTAACAATTTGTATAATGCAATCCCAACTGAAATCAAACCTCCTGATGGATTCGATGCTGACATGTCTTACCAATTAAGAGAAAGAAATGCTGCCACCCTTGAAGACATGCAGAAAAGTGCTATTAGTGTGGAGGATAATATGTTGGCGAAACGAGCTCGTCAAAGGTCAGAAAGGAGAGTCACAATCAAAGAAGAAACTTCTACGTCAACCACTAATTCCAAATTGGATTCTGTGGTCATAACTTTGGAATTATTGATGGAAAGAACGAGTATTTCATACAGAAATCCTCCGAGAGACAAAACACTTGCCCCTCAGATTCAAAACCCCAATTTTAGAAGAAACCCTCCTCAAATCAGGCAAAGAGATCAAAGAGATCAAAGGGATTAGAGAGGTCTTGATCAGCCGATCAGGCCTCTCCTGCAAGAAAACTATGCTGATGAAGGGGGGGAAGTAATTGAGGAATTGGAGGACACTCATATCAACCTCATGGGCATTCACGACAATGAGGCCATTTTCCTTACTCAAGAAGAGCAAGAACTTTTTCTACTAAATCAAACAAAGGTAAGTGAGGAGGCCAAGGATGAAGGACAACAGGCTTTTGAAAATGCTATTTTGGAGGTGCACCATCAATACAATCTGTGAAGTAAGAAGACAGAAGGAAATTCCTCGAAAAAGATAACTGAAACGCAGAAGGTAGCTGAGACTGAGAAAACCCTTGAACCGACTACTGCTGAAAAAACTCTTGAGAAGACCACTGGCGAAAAATCTTTTGAGAAGGGTAAAACTGACGCTCCGGTGAAGAAAAACATTACCATACTGAAAAGACCAGCACAGCCCAAAGTTCGACCTGTTAATCCACCTAGTACTTCTGAACGGAAGAATATGGTGGACCAACCAGAATCAATGAGTCAGACCTGAACTCCTGCGCCTTATAGCCTGGAGGGAGAATTGGCCAAAATTAAAATTCCTATCCCACTTACAGAGTTGATGAGCAGAAGCAGTTATCGTTCACAAGTACTAAAATCATTAGCCATTGAACCTAACATAGGCACCAAGGCCTTGACTATTGGATCAGTGACACATTCAGACACTGTGAACCTTACTGACGATCATCCCGAACTCCTTTTCGGACCTGAAGTAGATGGTCGAGATGATACCGGTGATGTAGCTCCCTTTTATATCAGTTTGAACATACATGATTTGATATTGCATAATGCCATGCTGGATTCAGGTGCCTCACATAATTTGATACCTAAAGCAGTTATGGAAAAACTGGGATTGGAGGTTACTAGGCCTTACAAAGATCTACACTCGTTTGACTCCAGCAAAGTCAAATGTATAGGTCTGATTAAGGACCTCTGCATCAGCCTGGTTTAGATCCCTTCAAAAAGCATGGTAATGGACGTGGTGGTTGCAGACATCCCGCCAAAGTATGGAATGTTGATGTCCTGGTCTTGGGGAGCTAAGTTGAAAGGAACCTTGCAGCTGGATATGTCTTACGCCACTATCCCAGTGTTTGGACAACATAGGAGGTTATACAGAGAAACACTGATGAAGTATATGGTCAACAGTTAAGAGAAACCTCACAATTACCCCCTTTACTCTGCTCATTCCGATTTAGATTCGTTCATCTTGTACAATGATGGTGATATGGAAGAGAAAGATACTCAGCTGATAGAAGATGTAGCTAGTCAGGATGAAGGTCCAGAAAGCGGTGAGGCAGCAAAGATGGAAAATATAATCACTGAAGATTTCCCCACTGATTTCTGGAGTATGGATTTCGATGGAGTTGTGAGTAAAGAAGGAGAAGGAGCTAGAGTCTGTTTGCATAATCATCGAAAAAGGTATTCAGAAAATCATTCCTATAAGTTAAATTTCCACTGGACTAACAACATTGTCGAGTATGAAGCTTTAATGCTCGGTCTGAAGCTGTTGAAAAAAGTTGGTGCTAAGCAAATAATGGTAAGGGGTGACTCTGAATTAATAATTAAACAAATTAAAGGGGAATATGTTGTTAAACATCCGCGCCTTAGAGCTTACATGAATGTTATTCTTGATGCTTTGAAGTGTTTTAATGAGGTTGACTTGCAGGTAATGCCGAGAGGGCAGAATATTCTGGCCGATGGATTAGCTACATCAGCTGCTTCCTGCAATATTCCTTTCCACCAAACTCGCCCATACATTGTTGAGGTGAAATGCAGACCGACGGTTCCCGATAATATCAGGTATTGGCAAGTGTTTGGAAATGACGATCAGATAGAGGAATTTCTGCAATGCAAGAACGATTTTGAATGTACAAACATAGATGTAGAAAATGAAAATGAGAATGTAAATAATTTTGAGTTTGAAATAGATAGTGTGAATACTATAAATACAGTAGATACAGAAGACACAGTAGATTCAGGAGAGTTAGGGGATGACGAAATGGATGCCGATGTTTTGCAATTGAAAAGCAACGTTTTACCTAGAGGTCTTGTCCCTTTAGAAGCTCTGTTTGACAGTGATGATGTAGCTAAGAAACCAAAAATAGAAGCCCATGGGCAAGAGGTAGAAGACTGCAATATAGGAACTGAAGAGAAGCCTAGGATGGTTAAACTGTCCAAATATTTACCCCCAGAACAAAATCTTAAGTACATTGAGCTATTCAAAGAATATTCAGACATTTTTGCCTGGGGCTATGAAGACTTGAAATCCTATGATACCAGCATCATACAACACAGGATTCCCATAAAGGAAGACCAGAAACCGTTTAGGAAGAAACTTAGGAGGATAAATCCCAAGTTGCTTCCCCTGATAGAAAAAGAGATTAAGAAAATGTACGATGCCAAGATCATAGTCCCATTACGTTTCTCTAAGTGGGTTTCTAATTTAGTCCCTACATGTAAGAAAACCGGGGAAATCAGACTCTGCATAGATTTCTGAAATCTGAACATTGCATCCTTGAAGGATAATTACCCCTTGCCTAAAATGGATCACCTCCTGCAAAGAGTGGTTAGGTCCAATCGAATTTCTCTATTAGATCGTTTCTCAGGCTACAACCAGGTCCTAGTTCACCCAGACGATCAGGAAAAAACCGCTTTCACCACTCCATGGGGCACTTTCATGTATGTGAAGATGCCTTTTGGTCTGATGAACACAGGAGCCACCTTCCAGAGGGCAATGGACATCGCCTTCATAGAAGAGTCAGGTAATTTTATTGTCGTTTATCTAGATGATGTGACTTTGTTTTCCCAATCTGATGATGAACACCTGCGACATCTTAGACGAGTTTTCGAAAAGTGTAGAAGGTTCAGGATTTCTTTGAATCCAAAGAAGTGTCTTTTTGGGTTAGAAGAAGGAAAACTGCTGGGACACATCATCTCTAAAGAGGGAATCAGAATTGACCCCAGCAGAATCGAGGCCATACTAAAGTTAGAACACCCAAGAAACCTCAAAGAACTACAGTCTTTTATAGGGAAAATTAACTTTCTTCGAAGATTCATTCCTAATCTGGCTGAGCTCCTCTGAAACATTACAAACATGATTAAAAAGGACACAAAAATAAAATGGGACTTCGAGTCCAGACAATCGTTCGAACAGGTCAAACGAGCACTCACAGAAGCCCCAGTTTTGATTAGTCCCGATTTCACTAAAGATTTCTATCTCTTTTCTTTTGCCTCTGAACGTACTATAGCGGCTGTGTTACTGCAGAAGAACAGTAAAGGGTATGAACAACCCATCGCTTTCTTCAGCAAAGCTCTAAGAGATGTTGCACTGAACTACAAGATCATGGAGAAACAAGCTTTTGCTTTGGTAAAGGCTATCAAGGACTTCAGGGTCTATATTCTCCATTCCCACATCATAGATTATGTTCCAAACGCGGTAGTAAAAGATATCTTGACACAAGATAACCCTGATGGGAGAAGGGTAAAGTGGATTGCAGTTATTCTAGAATATAACATAGAAATCAAGCTCACAAAACTAATCAAAGGCCAGGGCCTTGCCAAATTGATGGCTGAATCGAACTTTCAGGCTCTTGACATTAATTTTCTAGATGTGGCAAATGAATAGGGCGAGATGGAGACTCCAAACGTTAGAGAGGTTTTTCTAAACTCTCCATGGTATGCAGACCTTATTTTTGTTCTACAAAATTTATAAGCTCCCCCTGGTTTAACTAAAACTAAAGCTAGATTTTTAAAGTTGAAGGCATTGAAATTTTGTATTCTAGAAGGAAATTTGTATTGGAAAGACCCTGCAGGTATTCTTTTAAATTGTTTACTGAAATATGAAGCTGATAAAGTGTTGCAGGAGTTTCATGTAGGAGAATGTGGTGGCCATTTGAACTGGAAGGTTACAGACAACAAAATACTCAGAGCTGGATTTTACTGGCCCACCTTGTTTGCAGATGTACATCAGAAAGTAACAGCCTGTCACCAGTGTCAACTATTTGAGGGTAAAAGGAAACTCCTTCCTCTACCTCTTAAACCAATTTCAGTAGAGGATCCTTTCCAGCAATGGGGACTCGATTTCATTGGTGAAATACACCCTTCGTCTTCAGGCCAACATCGGTGGATTCTTACTGCCACTGATTATTTTACCAAATGGATCGAGGTTGTACCAAGCAGGCAAGCCACTGACTCTGTTATTATCAAATTTCTTGAAAATAATATTTTATCCCGTTTTGGTTGTCCTAGAAAGATCATTACTGACAATGCAGCTGCCTTCTGGTCAAAGAAACTCATCGATTTCTGCAGTCGTTACCACATTGGCTTGTGGCATTCCACAACCTACTACCCTCAGGGGAATGGGTTGGAGGAATCCTCAAACAAGACTTTGGTAAATATCATCAAGAAAACATTGCAGGAAAATAAAAAATCATGGCATGATAAGCTGGTATTTGCTTTATGGGCAGATAGACTGACCACTAAAAGGTCAATTGGTATGTCACCATACCAGTTGGTCTACGGTACCGAGGCTGTTTTCCCAACTTCTTTGGGAGTCCCTGTCATGAAGTTAATTCAAGAAATGCAAGCTGAACCAAATGACTCCCAGAGACGAATTAATGAGATGATTCATTTGCAACAGACTAGAGAGGATGTTTTCAACAAAACATAGGTCATCCAAGAGAACATCAAGAAGATCTTTGACAAATGAACCAAGGAGGATGATTTTGAGCTGGGAGACCTGGTGTTGAGATGGGATGCCAGGAACGAGGACAAGGGAAAGCATGGGAAATTTGACAATTTGTGGACAGGGCCCTACATGATCCAAGCTTTCAGAGGAAACAATGCTTTTTTGCTAAACAATGTCGATGGGTCAGATCTTCCAGGAGCACCTGTGAATGGCAGAATACTGAAACATTATGTCCCACCTCAGTAAGAGATTTGAAGAACTCACTCTCCATTGTACATACCAGTTTTAATTTTCAGTCTTTACTTGCATTTTCCGAGTGAAGAACATTGGTTAGTTTGTTGAAGCCCGAAGAGAAGGCCCTAAGTTGCTGATCACTGTTTTTCGAAGTTTTCCTGAGAATAAGACCAACGAAGGCTACTAGACAGATATGTCAGAATGACAGGAAACTGGATTCTTGGCACTTAACAGGGAAAGTACCATCCCCAGGTGGAGCCGCTGTTATCACCCCATAAATTATGGTAATCGCCTTATGACTTGGATATTATGGATAGTATCTGTATCTAGTATTTTTATTGGCAATATATTTTTCATTTTACAAAAGGAAAAGAAAAAGAAAAAAGAAAAATAAAATAAAAGAAAAAGAAAAAAGAAAAAGAAAGAAAAGAGGGCATAAAAGAATGGAAACAAAATCCCCATGCAATAATGTTGACTTGGTCACACCTTTCAAGCATGACCAAGTTATTTTAAATTTTCAATGTTGATAGGTTAGTGAATAAATCTGACCAGACTGTCTAATCCTGGTCAGATAGCCCTTAGGTTAGAGTAGTGAATAAATTTGACCAGACTGTCTAATCCTGGTCAGATAGCCCTTAGGTAGAGTAATTTCTTAACCCAACTGTTTAATCTGGGTTTATTGTCCTAGGAAGATAGGATTAGCATGTAGGTTAGTTGTTCCATTTGCTTCACCCCCCATGGAAACAGATTGATAAGGATGTTACACCATGTCCCAAACGCCTAAGAAAAGTTTGTTCGAAACCCCATGGTGGTATCTCTTTGAAAGTTGAAGAAAAACCAATAAATTGCTTTATCCTAAGTTTTTCCCAAAGCTCATATATCTCCGCTCATGCTTTATGTTAAAATCAATTTCCAATGGTCCAGATCACGACGCCTAGATCAATGGCTCACAGAGCATTCCGGACCCCCCCTAGTGTTCTGCTTTTAATCAAGGGGGGGGGTCCGAAATTGGTCATAATATTTACCCAGATCTTGACGGTCCAGAGAAGAGCGCGTGAATCCATGGCCCACATTGAATTTCGGACCCCCCCGCCCGTTCTGCCTTTAACGGAGGGGGGGGGTCCAGAAATGGTTATAACTTGGGTGCACATCTGGACGGCCCAGAACAGAGCGCTAAAATCTATGGTTCACATTAGATTCCGGACCCCCCCGTCCGTTCTACCTTTAACGGAGGGGGGGGGTCTGGAATGGGTATTAAAGAGCGCACAGATCAATGGCTCATAATGGATTTCGGACCCCCCCTCGTGTCCTGCCTTTAACCAAAGGGGGGGGTCTGGAATAGATATTTCCTTTCGGTGGGCCCCTGGTCATACGTGGCATCGGTCCATTGGTTCTCAAGTCCCATCCCCCACCTTCTATCTAACATCCCGTCCCTCATGGACGTCATCCTCCACTGAGTCCACTTGTCCCACTTGTTCTCGGGGTCATGTCTCATCCCATAACTGCTGTCAGTCCCTGCTGTCAGGCCTTTACCCTTTCCACTCATGGCCAGCCCCCTTCGGTGACTTTTACCTCCAATCACCTGCCTCCACGTCACTCATCCGTATGCTTTGGCCACTGTCATCTGCCACCTCATCCCTAGTGGCCCATTGTCCATTCATTATAGGATAACATACCTGTTATCCTGCTGACCTATCTCCCGTGCCAAACCGACCCATTTTTGAATAAAACTATCGTTTCCCTTTTCATTCGTTATTCATCCATCGCGCCAGAAACCTCTTTTTCCTCCATTGCCTCAGCATCGCCTTCACCCGTAGTTAGTCGACCCCACTAAAGTATTGTTTATTGCAGGTAAAGTTGCTGAAATGGTGTCAAAGACAAGACAAGCGGGAGAAGAAGAGAATCCTTTTCTTCCTCCTCTAGTGGAACTAGATAAAATTACCTTGGTTGATAAAGATCGTTTGATAGCAGATACTATTTGCAATTTCGACTTTTCTGATCTGCAGTCATGGCTCCGGGAGGTGTTTCTAGACCAGAGCGACGAAATTGGACTATGGGAGTCCAATTTTCCCCTGTATCTCTTTCCCCAGATTCATCATTTCCCAGAATTCGCCCTCAAATGCCAAGCCTATTACATCCCCGACCAGAAAGTCATCGTTTCTTCATCTGGAGAAGTCCTCTTCTTCATCACCCCTGAAGATATTGACCAGATGATGCAAATTACCCGTGCTGAATCCGTGTCCCCATTCAATTTAGAAATCCTCACCGAGCTATATCAAAAAATGACATTCCCTCAGAGAGCTCAGATCTTCGAGCTTTTTCTCCCCACTTCTGCTCCACTCCCTTCCACCAATCCCCCTTACCCTTCTTCTATGTTCTCTACCAAAGGAAATCAAATCATTTCTTCCCTTTGTGCCTTGCTTGGGTACTATACTGATCAATGGGTACATGAGCCCATCCTGGGTTTTCTATCCATTTTCTCAAACGATGAACAACCCACCATGCAGTTCGACTACAACACCTTCTTGGCCAATAATATCCATGAACAACTTGTGAATTTCGCCACAGAAGGCATGTTTAGATATTCCTCCATTCTGGCTTACATGTCTATCTACATTCAAGCCGACAGGTTCAGTTTCTCCATTCAGAAGTTGGACACCGACGGGAGGCCCCAGCTAGTCACAGCGTGGAATTCTCTTCTGAAACATAACTCTGTTGAATACGACTTCCAAGCGTTCATTGATCAATTTTACCACCCTGTGGTAAGTATGTTGAGTGGCAGGCCTGAGCCATGAATAAATGAAGAGGTCCAGAGAATTCTACATCTCTCGGAAGACGCAAAGAAAGGAGACTGGTACTTGTATCAGAATCATACTGAGATCCGGGTTTACAGGTGCGAATTGGCACCCTACAAGCTGCCGAGATATGTACCGGTAAGAATTTTTGCATTAGAATATATTAGGCAGATAATGAATTCAGATGACATTCACTTTGTTTCCCTGAAGAAGAAGCAGCAATTGTGAATCAAGGGGCAGATTGGTTCTTTCATATGCAATAGTCGAGGCGCAGGGGAAGAAGCAGACATAATGTTAAAGGAGATGAAACTCTTTACAAGTTTCACCTGGCACTATGATCCCTGTGGGATCATTTCTGAAATGAGACTGAAAAATAAGAGTGTCCCATATGCGCACGAGTCCAAGCCAGAGATTGAGAAATTTGCAAATCAAACAGTTTGGATTCCAGATACTTTGATGGACGTGGAATAGCAAGTTAAAGTGGAAAAACAAGTGCCCTCAACGAGTGTGCCACCCACTACCACACCCCAGGTTCCCAAGGAGAAGAGGCCCCGACAGGAGTCATCTCCTCCTGTAACAGAGGTGTCATCAGAGGAGTTTAAGATGCACACCAAAAGACCAAATATAGTTCCAACGCCTGGCGCGACAATAGAACAAGAAGTCCCAACTACCACAGAGACCACCACAGGGGTCAAGCCAGTCACTCTACCTTTTGGTTCGAGCCAGTATAAATAAATCATGACAGAAATACCAAAGAAACCTATAGATTCTCCCTTAGATACTCAACAGAGCGGGACTGGGCCCAAGTTGGGCATTTTTGAAAAGTATGATTTGATCAAAAAGAAAAACCAGACCCTCACTAGTAGCACTTATGCCCAGTTCCGGAAGCAGTCATCTACGACTCAGCATAGGATTCTGTCAGCCTTTGACACTGAAAAGGGTAGGATGCACATGGCCTACCTCCAAGCATAGGTACCTGATCCCAAGGTTATTTCAGATTACAAGAGGGCCACTTTCGAGTTCCAAGCGAAAGATGTGCATCCAACAGATCAGATGGATCTGCATAAACAAATAGGGGAGATGGTTTTCCACACATTGGCCCACGCTACGGCTTCTGCAGCAAATTTTCAAGTGTCTTTGAACAATACTCAGACCCAACTCAAGTTGGAGAAAATATCATCTTTCGCGAAAGACAAAAGAATCAAGACGCTGGAGGAGCTGGTCCTCAAAATTGGTTATGACCCAGCGAACGTCAAGGCTGTCGAAGAGATGATTAAAAAGAAAAATGTTGACATCGCATCCTTAAAAAACAGCTAAAGCTCCCTCCAACAGAGGACCCACAGGCAAAGGAGATAGCCAAAAAGGAAGGGGAAAAGGATGAGATGTTAAAGTTACTCATGGAGCAGAATGCTCAGCTAAAAGAGATGGAGGCTGAGATGGAGAGACTGCTAAAGGAGAAAGAGTAGGCAAAGCCAATGGAAGGCATTCCATTGAGTGCTATCCCAATTGCAGGATTGAGCACAACAACAGTAATAGCAACAGTGATAGCCATTCCATCTGCAACATCAGTGCCACTACTAGAAGGAACAACAGACCTTGCCAAGTCCATGGAGAGGATGAACTTGCAAGAGTCAGAAATCAACAGGCTTAAGAAAGAAGTGGAGAAGCTCCAAGAGCTAAAGACTTATTTCCAGACAAGCCTATCCAAAGAAAAGCAGGTGAATGAACAAATCAGGAAGGAGTTACAGCAACTCCAAAAGCAGACAATGGCAAGGAAGACTTTGGCTGAATTCAAAGAGATTGTGTGGACACATATTTCCAAGTCCATAAATGAAATCTGGCCAATGGTTCAAATCATGTTTGAACAAAATGATTTGCTTGAGAGGAGCAAACAAGCTGTGGAGAAAATCAGAATTGAGCTGGGAGACATGCCATCACAAGCAAATGAAATCATCAGGTTCCTGAATTCCAAGACCAGAGAGGAACTTGAAGAACTAAAGATCGAGGACAGGACGGAAACAATACTTGAGGTAAAAAGGGTTCTAACCAAAAGAGGTCTCATGCTTCATCTTGAGGAGAAGATTCAAGTCATGGATCAGGGAGTACAAAAGTTTTTCAATAAGATAGATGTTCTCCAAAAGAAGGGCCTACCTGGCCTGAAGGTCATTAATGACAAATTAATGACACTCCCTGATTACAAGAAAAGGCTAATTGAAGTGTCTAAGGATAGTTCCAAGTTTGCAGGGATACAAGGAAGCATCACAGGCAAAGCATTCATGGATGCACTGCAGTTGGATATTAGTATCCAACATGAGATTAAACACATATTCATCATCAAGCCTACATTTGTTAAATATACAGACATGGATGAAGTGTATCGGAGATTGCTTAAAGTCACAGTGCCAGGTCATCTCAGATGGGAAGAACTGTGTGATCTACTAGATTAGCAGATGAGCTGTCACAATCCAGTCACCTGTCTAGTCAGAAGAGGTTGCGAAGGCACCTCGCCAACGGCCTACCCCAGAAGTTTCGCAAACAGTTGTATTGAGTCATCAAGCAGCTTTGATTAGTTAAGTTAGTTAGACTAAAAATAGATTGAGCACGTCCTGATCAGTTACGACAGGAACGTTTGTATTTTGAATTATAAATACTTCATTTTGCAAAGTATTGGGGGTTGTTGATTCGCACACCCTATTGCTATCAAACTGTATCATTTTTGGGGAGATCCGCCATTAATAAAGAAGAGACACTTTTACAGGATTCTTGCGTATGTTCACTGGTGATGTTGATTTTCTAAGTTAAATGTTTTTCTTTCTCTGTATTCATTTTGTTTTCTGAATCTAATCTTTATGAATAGCGTAAAGTTGCAGGATTTATCTTGGATACCCTGTTTCCGATTCTAAAGATTTTAATGTTTATCTTCTAATACCTTCAATTAAGAAATTCTTAACTGCTTGTTAGTTGAAGTTTTTTTTCTTATCTTTTCCTCTGTCCATCATTTTAATTACTAAAATATCCAGTGAATGTATTATCTCACCCTGTGAAGTTCTTTTTCGGCCTTTCTGGTTGTATCTGTTATTTGATTAAACACAGACCCCATAGCCCAATGGATGTGTAGACTGTCTCAACCAACTTTCAAAAACTCTTTTACAACAAAACCAATGGTTTCTTTACCTAGCCTAATATCTGAAATTAAAAACAAAGCTAAATCATATAGAGAGATCCCTCTCTGAAGCTGGAAGGGCTAGATCCCAGATTTAAAAGAGGTTGGTTAAGGTTACCTTTGTAGATTTCTTCTTTTTCAACCTCTCGAAAATTTACCAAGTGCTAACACTTCAAGTGGAGAAGTGTCTGGCAATAACTGTACTGCCAATTTCAGAGATGGAATTTGACATTCGATGGGCAAGACTACCTCCAGCCCGTAAACGAGTTGGAAAGGTGAGAAACCGGTTGCATTCCTAATTGATGTTCGGTAAGCCCATAATGCCGAGTATAACATCAAATGCCAGTTGGATTTGGCTGAGTTGATGGTTCGTTGTAGCATTGTCTTAAGAGTTTTTTTAACAGCTTCCACCTGCCCATTGGCTTGGGGATAGTAAGGTGAGGAATGTTCTTGCTGTAACCCAAGCTTTGATGTTAACTTGGACATCATTTGGTTCTGAAAGTGACTGCCATGGTCAGTGACAATCTCTCTCAGGACGCCGAACCGTGCTATAATTTGGTTAAATAAGAAGAGAGTTGCAGTCTCTCCATCATCTTTGAATGTCGGCATATCTTCGACCCACTTAGTGAAGTAGTTGACAGCCACAATGATATAGCGGTGCCCCTTGGCTGATGGGGGGTTGAAAGTAGTGTAATCAATCCCCCACTTGGTTAAGGTACTGACGGTGATAACATGAAACATGGGAGCTGGATGTGCCCTCATCTTCCCGGAGAAGATTTGGCACGGATGGCACTTCTTGACCGACTCGATACAATCTTTAATAAGTGTGGGCCAGAAGTAACCTGCTCGTAAAATCTTTTGGGCTGTTGCCAACCCAGATAAATGACTGCCACAAGCTCCTGTATGACAATCGTTGAGCACTATGAAGGCCTCCTCATTAGTGAGACATCGACGCAATATATAGTCTACACCTCTCCGATACAACGTATCATTGAGTATGAGATAGTTCTTGGCCTGATGGCGTATCCGTCGACGCTCATCACGAGAAGCAGAGGTGGGGCACTTCATAGTCTGGATATAGATCAGTATATCTCTGTACCAGGGGTCAAATGATTCAATCAAAAACATATCCCCCCGGATAGGCGATTCCTCAGGCACAATGTCACCTGACTCAACCGGAAGCTCCAAAATAAGTTCTGCGAAGACCAATGACTTTTTGGACTTGGCTGAAACGAAGTCTAAGTCAAATTCTTGGAGGATTACCATCCATCTACTAATTTTTCCGCTGATAAATCGTCGTGTCAACATGTACTGAAATGGATTCACGACAGCTACTACGGTGGTCTTGCGAAACAGAACATAGTGACTAAACCGTTGAACAGCATGAACTGCTGCCAACACAAGTTTTTCGAGATGGGTATAATTAAGTTTCATTCCTATGAGGCCTCGGCTCAGGTAATAGATCACGTATTCAGAAAATGAATCATCTTCCTGAACTAAAACCATGCCTATGGTTGACTCTGCGGCAGCCAGATATAATAGGAAATCCTTGTTATAATTCAGTGGCCTTAGCAGAGGTGCGGTTGTAAGAGCGTGTTTCAATGCGTCAAAAGAGAGTTGTGTTGCTTCATCCCAGAAAAAGGGAACATCTTTCTTCAGTAAACGTATGAAGCCCTTAGTGATTTCGGCATAGTTGGCGATGAAGCGTCGTAAGAACTTCGCCTTGCCTTGAAGACTCTGAAGTTGTAAAATTGTGTGTGGGGGGGGGAAACTAGACTATTGCCTCCACCTTAAGAGGATCCACCATGATCCTTGTTGTTGAAACAATGAAACCTAACAAACGTCCTGACGTGACACAAAAGCTGCACTTGTTGGGATTCAAGCGAATCCTGAAGTAGCGACAGCGTTCAAAGATTAGTCTGAGGTGTGTAGGATGATCTTTTCGCTTGCAAAAGCGTGATGCTAAATCATCTAGATAGGCCTCGACTATATGTTTGAGGTCGTGAAACGCAAAAGACATGGCCCGCTGGAAAGTGGCTCCAGCATTCTTGAGACCAAAAGGCATCTTACGATAGGCGAATGTACCCCACGGACAAATGAATGCCGTTTTGTGTTGGTCCTCGGGTTTGATTTGGATTTGGTTATAGCCCGAAAAACCATCCATGAACGAAAAGACTTCACAACCAGTGCACTCATCAATGATCTGGTCGATGAATGGGGTTGGATAATTATCTTTCGGACATGCCTTGTTCAAATCACGAAAATCAGTACAAACACGAATCGTGCCTTGTTTTTTATCGAACGGCACGGGGTTTGACACCCATTGAGTCAAATGTATAGGGTAAATGAACCCTGCCTTGAGAAACTTCTCAACCTCAGCTTTGATGGCTGCTGCTTTCCTAGGATTAACTGGACAAAGTTTCTGTCAAACAGGCTTAGCATCAGGATACGTAGTGATCTCATGTTCAACTATTTTCGGATCGATGCCTGGCATTTCCTCATAAGACCAAGCAAAAACGTCGCGAAATTCTTTGAAAAGATTCATGTAAATCTGAATCTCTTCAGGGGAGCAATCTGCTCCGACGAAGACATTCTCCACGACGCCAGGGTTCCAGGAGATATTGATAGGTATGGTTGCAACGATAGTCGCCATATTTCCCTCAGCATATATTTCCTGTGTAGCTAAGAGGTTGATGGGACATGGCTGATCTCCCATCATGGTGATAGTGAATTATCCTGCCTCGATTCGGTGTAACTCTGGGAGGAAATATGATCTGTGATGAATATCTTCCCAAGGTCTGTCCGGACTAGTCATTGCTTCGATTACAGCTTCATCAGAAGGTAATACTAAGTCTAACAAATCGGTGGTAGCAAGAGAACCCTGAGCCCAGATAGGCTCTGGAAGTGGATCCAACTCTTGTGCGGGAGTCGGATCGGGAGTAGCTAAAGTTTGTTGGACTAAAGAGTACGCTACTTCAGCGGTCGACAAGGGCATGGACATGCTAGCATGCCCTATCTCATCCATCGTGGCTGATGGGGAAGGAAGAATCCACGGATCCTGAAAGTAAGTCGTGCGAAATGACAAAACATGAAAAATCTCAGCGAAACGATGAAATAAGACTCCAGGGAGGATACTTTTCTCACTTAATTCAGATGAGATCGAAAAGAATAAATAAAGTCTCATTAGATGTTGCTTTTGAATTTCAAAGCGATCTTGAAATACAATACAATGTGCTCATTTTGGGGTCCCGAGGGGGTAAGGCCTAGGATGATGGTGCATCAAACGAATGAGGCTTTATCTCAGAATCATGATAGGAATAACAAGGACTCCCAAGCCTATAATCATTACTGACATCATGGAAGCCAAAATGCAACAAGGATCTACCTAGGGAATCCATGCAAAGGTAGGCTCTACCACCTAATTACGACACTTCTAGAGCAACAATGAAGGTTCTATGTCGCACTTCGGTGGGGTCAATCCTATGGAAAAGTGAAAAAGACAACAAGATGCAGAAAGTGGAAATGAAATCCTAACTTATATGAAAAAAGTTGGAAAAAAAAATGACTTTTACCAAATGATACCCAAAAAGTGACCCATCCCAAAATAATTACCAAACCAAAAGAAAAAGAGTACCGAAACGACCAATAAGAAACCCAAAAGTGGAATCAAGTGATCACCAAGCCAGGAAAAATGACAAAAGGGGGTCAAAAAGGGGTAAAAATAGGTAAAAAGGGACAAAACATTCTATAAATAGAAGTCGATGTCTCATTTTTACCATTGCAATCCGAAAATCAACCAAAAGGAGAAAAGATCCCTTTTCTAAAAGAGTAGATTATGGGAGATCCAGTGGATGAAATAACCTTCTTCTTTGACCAAGTAAGTAGAAATCACTCCCTCTTGCAATTCAATTCATTCTTTATGCATTAATTTTAGGTTTTGAGGGGGCACGCTCTTGTAAAAAGAGCGGCCTTGCGTGTATACGGGTTGTCCAAGGCTAGCCTGTGTATGTACTCGAGTAGGAAACCACCAACCCATGTACATACGCGACTGTGTACGAAACAACCCACATACACCTTGAAAGAATTTGAAAAAAATCAAAATGAAAGTACTAAATCTCCTCCACTTTGCCATGAAACAGGATGTGTGTTCACTGGAGGGAGAGGGAGCATGAGGACATTGATATTTTGGTTGAAGAGGACCCTATAGCCATCGTCACACTAAAAAATTGTGAGCTATGGAAGTTCCTCCAGTGTCTGTTCATGAGGGAACAACCTAGGCTGCTCAATGTTCTTGTGGAGTATTGGCATCCTGATGCAGAGGCCTTTATGCTAGAGGGTAAATCATTGACCCCAACTACAAAGGATATATACTTCTTGACTGGCCTCTCGAGGAGAGGGGAACCAGTGAACTTGAGGATGTTTCCTCCAAGGCCCTTTAACATCGAGGATTACATTTTCATGTATTGTGAGGTTGGCACTAAGATGATGGGTTCTCAGGTGCCAATCCACAATATCACAAACCTATATTTGTGTGTGATCTTACTCTTGATTGGGTGGATTACTGGATCTACTTCCCTTCACCAGGCTTCTTGCGCACACATGCACTGTGCGATTCAGTGTTTGGAGGCCAACATTTTTTATTGAAGTACAACCATGCTGATATGCATGAAGAGACAACTTATACAGTGTTAGCAGCGTACCAACAAGAACTTCCAGTTCGGTACCATTTTTTTCTTCTTCTTAGAGAGGATGCCCAATCTCAGTCCTAGAGAGACGATACAGGGGCATGTAGCCTCCTTCCTAGCAGTGAATAGGTGGGCAACGTTGCTTCCTCAACAGGGTGGAGGGAGGACCATAGAGGCCCTCAATGACAAATTATTTGACTGGTGGGTACAACAAATCTCAGTGATCAAGTATTACCCTTATGTCAGGATCAATTTCACCAAATATATGAACATGCCTATGCCTCCTGGCGAGGAGCGAGGCGAGATAGGTAACATACTTTTTAAAGTTATTTAAGTTTTTAATTGTTATATATATATATATCCTTTTTATGTGTGTATAGATTACTGACTTGTGTATCTGTTATGTACATATGTGGGACATGTGCGACCAATGAACTTCGCTAGGACTTGGTGACATCCTAAACCTGAGGCAAGACCAACATCAACCAGAGGACCAATAGCTACAGGGGGACCCCCAGTCGGAGAGGCTGACATAGTTTTGAGACGAGTGGAGCGCAACCTCACTGCGCTCACTCGTGTTGTACCTATGGCCGAGATCGAGGATCTCCCTCCTTCTATGTAGCCTCATGTAGTAGGGGTGCCTCGGGCTTGGGTCTAGTTATTTCGATGTTTGGCCAACGTCGTTGTACACTATACCAAGGCCAATAGGCCCTGTTCTTAGATAGTATATACCATTGATGTGTCGACGACACTTTTTGTATATGTATTTTTTTAGGGCATAATCCCTGCGATGTATATTGAACAATTTTCAGGCGTTCACGCCCACCTATGTACTCATGACACTATTTTGGGAGATATATATATA
>ML825064.1:3801-16968 GCA_009831015.1 Picea engelmannii | reverse complement strand
ATTTTATGTCTTATGGATGACATTTTTTTTTACAAATGTATTTACATGTGTATGTGTGTTCTTTTCTTTTTATGTGTGTGCAACATGCCAATCTAATATTTGATTAGCTAGAGTATATGTTAGATGATTAAATCTCCTACGAACATGGATATATGTAATGTAATCGAAAGAACATTCTAAGAGACGTACCATAAGTAATCATCAGTGCAAAGTGGGATCATAAACATGGTAAACCCCATTTAATTGGGACACAACTAGTTGTGTATCTAAGTAGACCCAGAGGTGAGAAATTCCATGTGGCAAAGCATCACGAAGCAATTCTATCACTGCACTGTATTCGACAACATTGTTTGTGGTGTCATCTAGACAAATACCTCTGGAAGATAGCAACTGGCCTCCAGGTGTGAAAATCACCCAAGATGGGGAAGCAAGCCTTCGAGTGTGTTGGCTAGCATCGTCCATGAACCCAAAATACATCTTTGATTCACTTGACATCTGCCACAGTGAAAAAGAAGACATAAATAACTACACATCCACAAAACAAAAAAGAAAAAAAATGTATAAGAAGTTATACATATATACAAGAAGTCACCCAAGTGACCAACCTAAGAGTAGTACTTCTTGAGGTAGAGCCCATTTCTAGGCTCTACCAAGGCATTTCCTTCAAAATCAACCATACAGTAAGCACCCTTATTCAAGACCTCTTTCACAATGAATGGTCTGAACCACATGGGTTTGAACTTTCCTGCCCCCAGGGGATCTTTGTCTTGATCATAGACTAGGAAAAGATCATCTTCAGAGAAAATTCAAGGATGAACAAACTAATCAAATTGACACTTGACTCATTTCTTATGAGCCTCATTGGCTAAGGTTGCATCACGACGTTGCTCATCGAGTTGCTCGAGAGATAGAAGGCATTCCTCAAGTGATGAAGTGTCTGGAAGTAATTCCACTGCCAACTTTAAAGAAGGAATCTGATACTCGATAGGTGAGACTGCTTCCAACTCTTATATGAGTTGAAAAGGTGAAAAACTGGTGGCAGTCTTCACAGATGTTCGGTAGGCCTACAACATTGAATATAACATAAAATGCCAATTTGACTTGGCAGAATTGATCGTCCACTGAAGAATAGTCTTGAGAGACTTATTCACAACTTCAACCTAACCATTCACTTGTGGGTAATAAGGTGACAAATTTTCTTGTTTGAACCTGAGCTTTGACATTAACTCAGTCATCATTTTGTTTTGGAAGTGACTTCCATGGTCAGTGACAATCTCCTTCAGGATACTAAACCTTGCTACTATCTAATTAAAGATGAAAAGAGCTTCAATTTATCCATCATTACTAAACGTTGGCATAGCTTCGACCCACTTTGTGAAGTATTCTACTGCTATGATGATATAACGATGCCCCCTGGTTGAGGTCGGGTGACATGTAGTGAATTCAATCCCCCACTTGGTGAAAGGACCAACGACAATGACATGAAACATAGGAGTAGGATGTGCCCACATCTTTCGACAGAAGATCTGGCATGAGTGGCACTTCTTGACCACCTCAATGCAATCCTTGATTAACGAGGGCTAGAAGTAACCTTCACATAGAATCTTTTGGGTTGTTTCCAACCCAGAAAAATGACCGCCACATGCTCCAGTGTGACAGTAGTTCAAAACGAGCTATGCTTCTTCATGGATAAGGCATCGACGAAGAATGCAATCCACGCCTCGACGATACAATGTGTCATCGAGTATAAGATAGTTTCACACTTGATGTCAAATTTGTCGATGCTCATCGTGGGAAGAAGAAGTGGGGAAATTCAAATTCTGGAGATACATAAGTATATCTCCTTACCAGGGGTCTGAATATGCAATTAGAAAAATATATCTCTTAATAGTATACTCTTTCGGCATGATATCACTAGACTCGACCGGAAGTTCTGAAATGAGTTCGGAAAAGACCAACGACGTTTTGGATTTAGTAGAAACAAAATCCAATTCAAACTCCTGTAAGATGACTATCCATCTACTAATATTTCTCCCAATGACCCGTCATGTTAAAACGTACTGAAAAGGGTTGACGATGGCAATGACAGTGGTCTTGGGAAGAAAAATGTAGTGGCGAAATCGTTGGACAACATGAATGGCTGCCAAAGAAAGTTTCTCAACATGAGAATAGTTGAGTTATGGTCCAACCAGACCTTGGCTAAGGTAATATATAATGTTCTCTTCGAGTAGATCATCCTCTTGAACCAAGACCATGTCAATGGTCAACTCTACAGTAGCCAAATACAACAAGAAATATATGTTATAATCAAGAGGATAGAGCAGAGAGGCAGATGTCAGGGCGCATTTTAACGCTTCAAAGGAGTGTTGAGCAGCTTCATCCCAACAGAATGGGATCCCTTTTTTCAAGAGACACATAAACCCTTTAGTGATCTCAGCGTAATTCGCGATAAAACACCGAAGAAAATTCACTTTCCCCTATAAGATCTGAAGTTGAGGTATTGTGCATGGGGGAGGAAATTGAACTATCACCTCAACCTTGAGAGGATTGAACATGATCCCTATTTTTGATACAATAAAACTTAAAATACGACCTAACGTCACACTAAAACTCACTTGTTAGGATTCGAGTGAATCCGATAGTAGTGACATTGTTCAAAGATTAGTCGAAGATGGGCAGAATGATCAGATCTCTTGCGAGATCATGATGCTAGATCATCAAGGTACGCCTTGAATATATGTCTAAGGTCATGAAAATAAAACGACATGGCCCACTGAAAGGCCGCTCCAGCATTTTTCGGGCCAAAAGGAATCTTATGATACGTGAATGTCCCCCAAGGACAAATAAAAGTTGTTTTATGTTGATCCTCGGGTTTGATTTAAATATGATTGTATCCCGAGAAACCATCCATGAATGAAAATACCTCACATCTCGTGCATTCATCGACAATCTAATCTATGAACAGGGTGGGAAAGTTGTCTTTCAGACAAGCCTTATTCAAATCACGGAAGTCCATGCACAATTGAATCATGCCCTATTTTTGGTTAACCTAAACCAGGTTTCACACCCATTCCTTCAACTGTATAGGGTAGATAAAACCGACTTTGAGAAGTTTTTCTACTTCTGCCTTGATTGCTACCGCTTTTCTAGGATTTACCAGATGAAGATTCTATCGGACTGGTTAGGCATAAGGATAATTCGTAATTTTATGCTCGACAATTCGTGGGTTGATGTCTGGCATCTCCTCGTAAGACGAGGAAAAAACATCGTGAAATTATTTAAATAACTCAGTGTAAGTTATAATCTCTTCGGGGAGCAATCTGCTCTGACAAAAACATTCTCCACAACGCCAGGGGTTTTGGAGATATCAATTGGAATCATTATATCAATGTTTTCCATGTTACCCTAGGCGTAAATTATGTGTGTAGCTAGAGGATTGATATGAAAAGAATTATCTCCATTCACGATCGAAACAAATTCTCCCACCTTTATTATCCTTAACTTGGGAAGGAGGTAAGATCTATGATGTAGATCATACCATGGTCTGTCGGGACCATTCATTGCCTCGAGAATCACCTCGTCAAATGGAAAGACCAAGTCTAAAATATCTTGAGTGGAAAGATATTCTTGAGCCCAAATAGGCTCGAGAACTGGATCTAACTCCTAGGCAGGAGTCGAATCAAGATTGGCCAAAGTCTATTGGACAATGTTGTATGCAACCTCAGTCACGGATAAGGGCATGGCCATGCCACAATCCCCTATTCCTTCCATCGAGGTCGATGGGGAAGGTAAAGTCCACAGATTGTTAAAGTAGCTCGTTCGAAATGATGACACTTGTAAAATTGTATCCCTTGGCTGGTCGGGAACAACTGATATAAGCTTTACATCGCTAGAAGGTGGCGGGTAATCAAAAGTTCCCATCAATGATGGAAACAAACCAACACCTAAGTTGACAGTGATGGGCTATGGACTATTAATCATTAGGACCGTGGAAGCCCTTGATGAAGGGTCAGGATGAGAGAAGTACAACTAGTCACTGGTCACAATCTGGCCCTTGTGCGGAAAACACAAGACCCAAAAAACTGTAGCAATCACTGCATGCATCACATAAGTCCAACTCCTTCCTAACAACAGGTTGTAGTCGAGAGGCGCATCGACCACTTCAACTTCAACACACACAGTTTTACCTCCCAACTGCACAGGGAAGGAAGGAATAATTCGGCATGGTATAAATGATCGACCATCAAATGTCGTAAGAAATGTAGGCGACAGAGACAACCTAGGCTGGCTAATGGCCTTCCAACATGCCAACGACATCACGCAAGTCAAGGCACCCTCATCAACCACTGTACGAAAAATGTTCTGCGTAAAATATTTCGTGGTGTAAGCCACTACTATCTAAAAAGAAACGTGGTAAGGAAGACGAGGTTTTAAGTCGGTTGGATAAAAAATGATCACTTATGGGTTGCAAGTCTCTGTCGCTCCCAAGGAAGACAATAGAGATTTTCTCTGCGAGGGGAAACTCTGGAGGACTTCCAAAGTGGACATTGTGCAAGGTGTCTATGCCACATCCTCTACAACGTAGTAGTTCTGGGTGGCCCTCACATTTGGATTATGAGAAGCCTTCTTAAATGCACCTTTAGGGATGTGAGTCATCATTTCTCCCACCGCCTTCTCGATTTGGAGAGGATTCAGTGGGTTAGTGGCTTCCTTGCCCTTCTAGGAATATTTTGACATTTCGTAGTCTTGGGCCCTGGTCGCTAAATGAACCTCGACATTCATCATGTAGATATTTGCGGCTGGATTGTTATTGGTAGGCACGAGGGGTCTCTAACTACCCCCTTCCACACTCGTGGATGAGGAAGCCTCAGCCATGTTTTTACCTTGTGGAAAAGGGTTCGTCAGCACAACAGGTTGTTGTTGTGCTAATAGCTTCTGGGCTTCTACAATTAGATGGCACAGATGAGTTAGGTGGTCTTCCGTGCAAAGATTACATGGATACTTTGACTTCTTCTTTTCCATTTTCCCCCCACTAGCATTATTGGTAGCCTTTTTATCCCCTTTACCCTTCTTAATTCATTGTTTCTTCTTTCCCTCAAGCTATTGGTTGGCCTTGAGATTCGTCGACTCCACACTGTGTACATTCGACGTATGGGTAGGGGGAATAACCGAACTTGGAGTCTGGATGACCACAGTATGTTCTTTCAACAATTGTTGCAATTGATTCGAAAACAGATCTGTGGACTTGCTTTGTGTTGATCCCATAATACTTTTAGCATGAGGTCCAGACTTTTTCTTGGCCTTATCAAGAGTAGACCATGACGCATTTGGAAAAATCTCATATAGCATGCCAGACTGAGAGTATATCATTTCAAGCTGTTGATCTCTCATAATCGCCTCCTCTTCTAAAAACACTTTGGAAGTCGCTATGTCCTTGGATACACAGGGCACCAAAGACTTCAAGAACCACTCAAGCAAGAAAGCAGGAGGTACTTTGACCTTAATTAAGCTCTTTCTATGCATCCATTCTTAGATATGATCAGAGATGTGGTCGACCTTGGTTTTCTCAAAGTTGGCCAACAATTCGGTGTCGGCATCGTATCTCATAGGTAACTGGAAATGGTTCAAGAATACCATTTCCAAGTCGTTGAAGTAAGAGTAACTCGAGTGATCGAGCTCAATATACCATTTCGCAGCACCCCCTATAAGAGTGTGTTGAAAAAGGCGCAACTGGACATAGTCGTCTTTCAATGAGTTTAACGAACACCATAAATGAAAATTTGTCACATGATCACCATGGATATTCGCTATGCTTGCCCTCAAATTTCAGAATATCAGAAGGAAACTTAGTCGGCATGGGGGGCCAACGTGGATCGTGACAAATTGCGTCGTTCAGTAATCTCGACAAGTCTACCAGATGTAGCATTTCCAGAAATGGTAGTTTCGATTGTGAACTATTTACAGGAAAATAGGGTCCTAGAGTTTGACTGGCACAAGGTTGCTAGGAAAATTTGGACTGCTAGCTAGGGTTTTGGTAAAAACCATGGCCTTGACCAACATAGGGTAACTGCGTATGTTGGGGTATCATTGACTGACTCTCGAAATTGGATGACATAGCTTGTGCGGGGATTTCTCCCTGCATTGTGTTCCAAGGACCTTGGAAGGGGATGCCCCCAGTTGATCCGACGGGCATGGGTATGGAGCCATGCATGGGGTTCCATTGAGTATGGAAGGGGTTTCCCCGACCAACATCCCTTGCTAGGGAACTGATCCCCCGACTGACATCCCTTACGAGGGAACTGATCCCTACCAAGGATTCCAAAGACCCTGTGTGGAGAAAACTCCAGTCGTCTCTCCCTCTAAAGGAATAATACCTTGCACCAGGTTCTATTGACCAAAACTGGGGTTATCCCCAGCCGAGAAAACAACTGAAGAAAAAGCATTATTCCCAAACGCACTGAACAAAGAGAATGGCATAGATCCCACCGACGTTGTATAAGACAAAGGTCCTAAACTGCCTCCACCAAACAGGCTATAATTAGTGTTTTCCCCAATTGGTTGTTGAAAAGAACCACCGAGCAAAGGGTATGGAGGAGGTATATGACCGCCATTGTAAGGGATAGCATTAAAGGGGTAGAAGTGCCCCCGATTTACCCTTGCATGGGAGCGTTCGAGCTCCTTGCCCCCAGACCCATGGTCTATAAGGTAGAATAAGTAAGAAACAAGTTTGTATCAAAGTCAGGCATCCCATATGAGAATGGAGGGCCCTTCACACTCTGAGTAGAAAGAGCAGTGGTCGAAGTTGATAACCGTATCAAACCACTGCCCGAAGTTGAGGGAGTTGAGACCACTGTGGTCCTGACTGGAGAAGGTGGAAGAGGAGGTAGGATTCCCCCTGCGGTAGTAGTCGTAATGGGAGTATGAGGACTCCTAGATGAAGTACCAGCATTCGCCTCCATTGTCTCTTGTAGGACTAGCTGGCACTCAAAAGATGTCACCTCAGGAGGGACACTCTGAATCAAGATCGGCATCGACAAATTAGTAATCAGAGGGTTAGTTGGCTTGAGAGCCTCTGCCTCAAGGTAAAAAATGGTAGGTTCCTCTGGAGTCAAAAATTATCCTCGTGGAGTAGGCTTGGGCACAACTTCCTGTGGCTTGGCCACTTCGAACGACCCTTCTTGTTCAAGTCTTTGCCTCAATGGTGGTGGAGGTGGCTCCAATGTAACCGACGACAGGCCCTAGATCCTTCACGATCGATGAAGCTGTTGATCTTCCACTTTGTGAAATGATAAAACGACACATTAAGGCTTGACTAGCATAGAACACAAAGCACACACTAAAATTTTTCCTAAAGACAAATCAAGTAGTTGACTATCTAGTAGGAAGGACAGTTACACCGATCAACACTAAAGCAACTAACCAGTGTAAGGGAAACTCGATCACGGAAGCACCCTCTCGGTATACTCTGTGAAGTGCTATCCGATGTCCGCCCTAGGTACCACAGTATACCCCTGTAGTCACATGTGTAAGTCTGTAAAATATGGGCAACTAGGTTGTCATCTCGCGGTCAGTTACCATGCAGGTACAATCGACAGTCAGGCAGATCATAGTGAGCAAGATAACAAGTCTGAAGCCCTTCAAGGGTATCAAAAGAAAATGGTCTGGAAGACAATAGAGGATCTCAAACAGATTCAAGGTCCACGAAGCTTTGTAGGAAAATGCAGTCAGTATTGTTCCCGAGAAAGACCCTCAATATACAATCCCCACTACATTCAGTCCAACTTTGGAGGGGTTATCTCCTCTATCTTTCCTCATGCGACCTCGTGTTTATCCCATGTATTAGAGGGGGGTCCCAACTAACTCTTATGACACTGGACTTAAAGTAATCCCTAACTCAGACTCCAATGTTTGATTTGAAGTGGCCTTGAAGAGTTTCCTCTTCAAACCTACTTCAAGGCCCTAAAACCCTAAACTAGTTTGTGAACCCTACAAACAGAAAAGTCTAATGTATTATTTTTGGGATTAACTGCGTAGTGTAAGTCATTAATCTATGACCCATATCCATGAGTATTAGTCACAACTGACCAATAATTCTCATGATTTGAATAGTCCACTTAGCACTCATTGCATCGGGTGATGCTCACAGGGGTGAAGAAATGGGATTGAAACCAATGAAATGAATCGCATAAAATCAATCATCACTTATGGGGCTTTCACCTGGTAACCAGGACTTCCCAGGTGGTCACCCATCCCAAGACACCTCTGGCTCAAGCGCGCTTAACTATGGAGTTTTCCCCACAATCAAGCCCACTTAGCTTGCTACCCCATTTTCAAAACCTTAGCAAGTATTGTGCCTTATGAACTACCCAGTTAGAGCTCCCTTCACTCTTATTATTTAAGCATAGAGGGGCTTCCACAATGCAAGATAAAACTGAAAACAAGACTGGTAAAGACCCTCATCCCACTACGGATCATAGGGATTCAACCAAGAAACCAAAAGGCAGATCTAAGACTTGACATCTTGCTCAAAACCTTTTAGGGAAGACACAAGAAAACCAAGGAAACAAGTAAAATGGAACCTATACCCAAGCTATGGCCACAGACAGAGACTTTGGATGATTCAAGAAATCCCTGAGAAGTGTGACAGGAAAGAGGCAAACTCCCTCTTTAAAAAAATTTCATGAAACATAGACGTGAGTTGTTGCATCAATAGCATGTGTATGTACGCGGGTTGTTTACTTTGCAGAGCACGTATGTACACGGCTTGACCCAAGATAGGGCGCATACACCTCTGAGTCTTTTCAAAAATAAAAATACAAGCTAGACCTATAGGGAAGGGACAACTGGTATGCACCCTGGAGGTGACCAGAACCCCTTGACAGACTCAACAAACTTGACTGAAACTTGAAAGGAAAACAAAAACCAATCAATCAACCCAAAAAACTCCTAAAAAACCATAGTGAGATCCCCAATATGGTCGCCAATTCTGCTAGTGGGAAAATCTCCCCTTTAACTATACCAGGGTTTAAGATATAGACAAAGCAAATGACCGTCTAAAAGTCAATCTAGTTTCTACTCTACCCCAAACATATCAAAACAAATTTGTAGTTTCCCCAAGGCCGAGCCTCATTACAGATCATGATATATGCGATGAATTGTAAATGTGCTCTATAGGCTGGTGAGCCAAGTTTTGTATAAGCTGGAAGGCTTATGTGTTTGTTAGGCTAGGAAGCCTAAGTGTTTGAGGGCCAGGAGCCTGTTGTTGTACTTGTATATATGCAGAATAATCAATAAAATATAAACACCGCCAGGTGCAGACCGACCACGATGAATGAGTGAAGGGGGACTAAGCGTCCACAGAGTGGGCAAGGGATTAGGGGATGGAAGGTGGAAAAAGGGGCTGATTGTTGAGCCTAGGGGCTTAGGTCTGGAATAATATTTTAATATTATTTCTTAAAAAGCCATGTGCATATTATTTTATCCTAAGTTCCTAGAAAAAAGGAAAGGCGTGTACAGGGAGGCATGTGGATGGAATGCATGCAGTTCCCAGGGTGACAAATGTCCACCCTGACGCATGCAAATAAAACAGAAAGGAACAGCCATGGGGGGGGCTCCCATTCCATTCGACCTGACTGCCCTGAGCAGGAGCGGTATGAGCCAATCTGCAAGAGACCTTGTGTATGTCTGTTACAGAGAGGAAGCCTATGTTGGGTGCTGAAGAATGCGTGTTTACCCTTGTTCAGAGCCGTGGAGTCTATCTGTGAGAGAAAATTAGTGTGTGCGTTCCCTGAACGAAATGTCCATGTCAATTTTGGGGAAGAGTCTCTGTTTTCCTAGGAAAAATTGAGCAAGCTTCTGCGTGGAGCCCTATTCTGAAATCTTGACCATGAGAACATCCTCTGACTGTTGAACTAGTTCCTGGGAAGCCTGTGTCCATTTTCCCTATGTTTGTTGTGGCACGCAGTTCTGGACTGCGTGAGGCTTGTTGGCTTGTGAGCGACTCCCTCCAGGTGAGAGAGTGCACAGAGGAAGGAGAGAGCTCTTGGAAGGAACCCTGTAGCTGCCACAGAACCCGGAGACTTCCGGTCCGGTCTGTTCCTGTAACCCAAGGTAAGGGAGGCTGGCAGCCGAAGGACTGTCCAGGTGACAGAGAAGGTGCACTCTCCTGGGGTGGAACAGGCATGTGGGGAATGAGGGTCTGTGGGCAGTGAGCGTGGGAGATTCCTGGGAGAGCATTCTTCCTGGTGGATGTGTGTGACTGAATTCCCTGTAACCTCAGCCTGAGTCTAGATTCCTTGCCCTGGGGTGGAGCTCAGTCCCAGCTCAGGGGTGACCCACTGTTGAGTTGAGGAGTAGTGCGATCTATGGCTGGGAGGTTCGTGGAAGGCCTGCATTTGGTTGGTGGATTTCTCCACTATCACAAGATAAGTGTTTAATTATATTCTTACCACATTTTTATCATGACTGTACTGGATCTGTTATCATGTTTTCTGCTGTGTATATGAATTACTGTTGAAAACTATGGATTGTCTAAATTATAACAGTAACTATATGTTTATTCTGAGAATTAAAATGTATCTCTTTGCTGTTACGCATGTGATTATACAAATCTGTATGATTTATGTAAAAGTCCATGTATAGATTGGTTAGTGAGAGGTTTTGAAAGCCTCGGTAGTGAAAAGTGACACTACAATTTGGTATCAGAGCCAAGGTTTCGATATTGAGCCTAGATGGGCCAGTGGAGCGGTCTTTGGACTGAGAATGCGAGGGGAAATTGAGTCGGGAGGACCAATTTCGGACCCTGGTTTGCTCCGAAGCATCAAGGAGACACTTGACGAGTTTTTATTAAGAACTCAGGAAGTATAGCAGTGCTATGAAACCGCAGGCTGGTGTGGTCTATGGCCACGGGGAGACAGGTCTCTACACCAATGGTGTTAGAACCTTAGGATATGTTTGGGAGGAAAGGCGAGCCCTCGTGACCGTCGGATCTGGAAAAATGTGCATAAGGATTAAAATTCCTTTGGAAATGGCACAGGAGTGTGGAAATCGTGATACGTGAAATCCCGAGTTAGTTAGAAACTGTCTGAGCCGTCAGATCTCGGCCGAAAAACCCGACAGCCGTTGGATCTGCCGGGAGGTGTTTGAAGGTTAAAACTCAGAAACTAGGGGCGAAAGCTCCAAAATAGATCTAAACCGTTCGAAAGACGGAGGACACGTGTCGTGAGATTTCCCATTTCGGGAAATCGGGAATCGCGATATCGGGAGTCACGATGTCAGGAGGTTGGGAATTTTCATAGTAAAAGTCCCGGCAACGACCTGAGCCGTCCGTCTGAGGAAGGACGTGCGTCGTGCGATCGTCCAATTCGGAGATCCGGACACCCAGACTCCCATAGGTGAGCATTTTTTATCTTGCATCGGGCGAAGTCCCAAAGATTTGATCCGAGCCATCCAACAGTTGAGACACGTGGTGGAGATCGAGTGACCCGTCGGTATACATGCTACCAGGGTTTTGAGTTGACAAAGGATTTTGTCATCGGGGAATCAAAAGTCCCGAAGTCCTAATATTGAATCGGGATCGTCCATTTGTTGTGGACGCGTGGCAGTAATCCAGGCAATCGGGGAAAGTCCCGATAGAAGAGTCATCCATCAGAAATCGGGGTTCGGGGAATCGCGAATCCTGAGGACAGTTGTGTTTCGGCTTTGGAAAGTCCGAAAACCCGATAGGAAGTATGACTGTGGTCATGTAAGTGGAGGTCATGTGAGCCCGAGTCTAGCCGGAGGGCTAATGGGAGTTAGAGCGCATCGGTGTTTGGAAGACCAAAACCTCGAAAGGATCTGCGTCGTAGATCTGAGGAAGATCTGACCGTCAGATTTTTCTAGGAATGAACATGGACACGTGGAGTTGTACCATGTGCCAATGGGGACGAGAAGAGAAGCGAGAAAGGTGGGACCTGATGACATCGTTGAAAGCCACGTGCCACGTGCCACCGTGGTGGTGGGCGACAACTGTGTTGTGGACCCGTAGGGTAGAGTGAGTCGGAATTTCAGAAGTTGGGGTTTGGAGAACAAAGCGGGTCTGAAAGCCTCATGGGTCGAAACCCCGAAACTTGAAGTCCCAAAATGCCGAGAAAATGGAAGTTCCGAAATCCCGAAGTGTCGAAAATGAAATCTCCAAAAACATGAAAATTGCAGAGCCGAAAGAGAAGCTCAGAAAACTCATTTGGAATCGAAATGTCTTTTGTTCTTGTTGGTATTAGTTATAAATATTGTCGATTGTTCATGAAGGTTTAATGGACTGAAAAAATTCGAATTGAATTGCACAATGCGTGTGCAGAGTTCAACGAAGGTCAGGATTCCAGTTAACCAACGCCGAGTATGGAGTGGGGAAGAGTGCAGATTACCCCTAAAAAAGAAGACGAACGGAAAGGAAAGGATGTTAACCTTGGAGTCGAAGGATCGAACTCCAATGGGCATGGAAAAGAAAAGGATAAGGAAGAACACATAATGAAAATCCTTGAAGGATTGCAAAGAGAGGCCAAGGCTCGCCGAGATGATAGTCGAAAGCTCATGAAAGTCATGGACCAGCAGGGTGCATTAAACTTAAAATTTTTGAAGAGTCTGGAAAGAATAGAGAAGAAACTCAAGAAAGGAAGAGACTCCAGTGCGACGGAGAGTCGCAGAACCCATGGGAGAAGAAGTAGGTCGAGGAGTGGTAGCCGACATCGTAGTCGCTCCCAAAGACATTCTGACAGTAAGACACACAGCAGTTCAAGCCCATCCCCTACCAGAAAACATCGAAAATCTGGAAGGGAGGAATTGAAAGGAGAGATGAACAAGATTAAGCCTCCAACATTCGATGGAGAACATAAGAAGGAGGAAGATGCCGAGACATGGTTGCTTGGCATGAAGAAATACTTCCAATTTCATAATTATTCTGCCCATGCAGAAGGAAGAATTACAATGTATCAACTGAAAGGAAAGGCATCCATGTGGTGGGATCAGTTTGTGCAGGTGCAGCACATCAGAGAGAAAGAGGTCACATGGAAGGAATTTAAGAGGTATTTCGAGAAGAAATACCTGACTAAAAGATACTATGACAGAAAGATGAAGGAGTTCTTTGAACTCAAGTTGGGCAGTATGACCATTGATGAGTATGAACGAAGTTTT
>ML825063.1:58057-80346 GCA_009831015.1 Picea engelmannii | reverse complement strand
AGTGATAGAGGGGGGTTGTTGTTATTTTGGGAATCAATTGCCCATTTTGAATAACACTCTATTGTAAAGAAAACCATATATTTCAATTGTTACTAAATGCTAAAGGAAATCTGATGGTTAAATTTTTAATTACTTTCTATTTTTCTATCTTTTTCCTACTTGAATGCATGTTAACCTTGTGCAATGTATATGATGTATCTTGTTTATGAGTAAGCCAGTGAAAACTTTATTGATTGTTTGTTCATAATCAGATTTTCTCTCAAGCATTTTTCTCTTGTGTCTTAAATGATATTTAGAATCAAGAGTTTCATGTGTGAGTGGACAAATTGAAAGCTTACATATTTCCCCTTTCTTTATATTGTTCTTGCCATCTGATCCATTAGATTGACTACCATTTACTAATCCATTGAGATATGATTTTTCTCTTGCATGTTTGAGACAAATTTTTCACATTATCCTTAACCCAACCTTCAACTAGTTCAAAACCTAAATGAAAAATTTACCTATAAAACCATTTCAATAACTTGATGATTCCCCAGATTTTCGTCTCACATTCAAGTGCAACTTTAGGGACTAATATCTTTTAGCACCATTGTCGGGGAGGAAGGAACGAAGAATTTATCCCTGGGAGAACGACAACGATCATTTCTAGCTCTTGATGGTGAACATGAGTTGGACACTTTTTCTAACTGTATCATTCACCCGGTGACTCCATGAAGAAAGAATCCACTAGAAACTCCACTGATCCAAGATGTTGAAGGTTATGTAAGCCATTTTGTCTCATAGGTTTTCTCCATTTGATTTCTCATGTATTCCTAGTTTTCCAAATGTTGTGCCTACTATGCATGAATGGGGAGACTACTTTCTGAGGTTTAAAGGATATGATCACAATAATCCTACACAACACATGATTGATTTTAATCAATACATGGACCAACTTGATATTCATCATGAATATGTATTGCTAAAAATGTTTATGTACTCCTTCGAAGGAGAGGTGAGACAATGGTACCGATCTATTCATGTTTCCAGTATTTCATCATTAAAGGATTTTCATTGTGCTTTTTTATTCATATTACAAGAAATTTTATCCATTTGAGAGTCTTTTTGAGCATTGTTGCGTGGGATATGCATTATATACTCAATATTCAGTAACTAATCCTTCTGGTGGTGCAAATGAAAGGTATGATTATGTTGAGGAAGAGAAAGAAGAGTTATTATTAGTTCTATATTCTTCTTATTTTTATTTACATCAGGAGGACTGTAGTAATGAAATTCATGTAGATATATGCCAGGCTTGTGAATCTCATGATGAATTTGACACTTGTCTTGACATATTTCTAATAACTCTTATCTAAAAGTTCATCCTTATGAAGAATGTGTTGTTGAGAGCCTTTCTGAAAATCATTTGCTGACTGAAAAAAATCTTGTTGAAGACCATATTGTTGATGAGGAAGAACAAAAAGTAGATGTAGATACATATGATACCTTTTCAAATGTGTCTAATGGTCAAAATTCTAATAACAATTAGGGAACGTATTTATATCATTCTTTCAAGATGATCATGAAACAAATGTCTTTGAATTTCAAATTTCAGAATTTTTTTTAAATCAACCTACATACAATGAATATGATGATGATCTTGAATTCCTAGATCCATATGTCTATGATGTAGTAGGGTTTGACGAGTATTTTCATGAAGACATTGATTCCATCATCCATGAGGAACTAGATCTTGTATATGACAACTATGTATCAGAAGGTAGAAAGGAAGATGAAGATAAGACTCTTGATTTTCACGATAATATAATTTTTTTGAATGTTGATATCCAAGGAACTTATGAGGAGATTCAAAATGACCATGTTTCTTTTGATTGTGATAAAACAAATGATCATCAAAAGGATTATGGAGCAAAAATTTTAGAACAACAGTTTTGTTCATGGCATCGTTTGGAGTTATGTCATGATTTTCATGACCCAATGGCTATTTACATAGAGTCCATGTTTCCACAAGTTCAAAACGTGGCAGCATCTGGGATGAAAGTGGAATGCAATAGTAAGTATAAATTTTATATTACATGTCTCCTGAAAATTTTTATGTTTTCCTGCATTTATTGATTAAGCTACCAAAAAGAAGACCATTTTCTCAGTAAAATGATTACATGGATGAATTGAAAATTTGCCTACACATGATCAACATGATGTTAGCAGGTTAGGAGAGTAGGATGATTGAATAATATTGCATCCGAGCAGTTTGTTTTCAGCTTATTGGTATGATCAGTAATAAAGACTCCATAAGCCCAATGGAAAGGCTACTTGAAGTTTTCTAGTTATTATTTGGAGTTTGCAAATAAAGGCTAGACATGGAAGTGGTCTTACTAAAAGTTGATGATGACCAGGGAGATAAAGGCATTGGTCAACAAGTTCTTAAAGTTTCATGATGAAACTTTATCCCCAGAAGGAGCCAATGTTATTCCTTGATTTTTCAAATGACTGATAAGAAAACATTTTCCCTTCCCTATCCTTTCCTAGCTTTATTCTATGCTCTGTTTCTTCTTCTATAGTTTTTGAAGTGCTTACATTATCCTTTTTTGGGTGTTTTTAACATGTATTTGTGTGATTAAGTATAGGATTAGACATTTTTTATAGCTCTCCATCAAATCATAAGTCCTTTCCCACTTTTAAATTTGAATTTAAATTAAAAGGAAAAGACGCTACAAGAATAACACTATTCTTGTAGTGCCAGGGTATTCATTATTCTGCATGCACCAACTTCATGAGAACGTGGAATATCATGCCCAAGATCTTTTCCTAAGAAGATACTTCCACCATTTTAATGATCAATATTAGGTCGTGGATGTGATAAGATATTCATTTGCAGAAATTGGGTTGTACTCCTCCATGTTTTCTTTGCGGGTTTGTTGAGTGTCATATAATCATTGCTGACAGATCAGACCCAAGTCTTCCACCATATTTTCTTCAGTCTATATAATTTTTGAAGGTGTAAAAGATTTTCTACAATGCTGCTGATTCATATGATCTAAAGGTGTTACTGTAACCAACCCTAGCAATTTCTAAGTTTCATAGATCGAGATCTCTGTGATGGTGCCTAAGAAGAGTGGGAAAATTTCTCGATTAGAACCCGAAGGTATAGAACTGCTTGAGGATTATCCAAAAATTTCACAAAACTTCAAATATGCAGGAGATAGAGGATGCAAAAAGGTTTCAAAAAAGGTTGATGCTTCAAACGGATGGGCAAAGCTGCATTTTGATGTAAAGATTAAAAAAGAAAGAACATATGGAAGTAGATCCCCAACCTCATGATAAGTTTCTAGTTCCTAAAGAGGAACCTGAAGACTTCAAAGAAATAAAGACAAATTTATTCATTGATCTGAATAAGTCTGCACCTGAGTAAATCTTTGAAAAATGTAAAAAATAAGAAGGGTAAAAATCAATACAGGCAATACTCTGTTTATTTCCTGTTTTAGTCCTTGTCTTCAAGAGAAGTTTATGAAACGATGGCAATGAATTCTTTGAAACAAAAAGAGGTTTTTTTGGGGAACAATCCCCTTAAAAAAACCTCTCTCTGTGTTTACACATATATCATAGTTTAATAGGTTCAGATATATCTTCCAGGCCTATTTTTCAGAGATTTCACAATAAATGATTTATTGTTTTAGTGACCAATTTTTGGTGAGGCTTCAAAGCATCTGGAGATGAAGTTTCCGAAAAAAGAAGAATATATTTTGTTGGGAATGACCCCTTCACAAAATCATCTCTCTGTTTTTACACATATATCACAGTTTGGGAGATACGAAGAGATTTTTGGACCCTATTTTTCAGGAATTTGCCAGATTTATTTTCCTAAAAAATCTCATGGACAATAGTTGATAACCCACTTCATCAATTCGACTTGAAGATAAGATCTTATCTCCTACTTGATTATTTGAAACAAGAAACTAAATATAAATGAGGAGGTTTTCAGGTCTATTTCTTTTGTATCTTGATAAATATGTATTTTTTCTACATAAACAGGGTAGAAGGAGAAGTGATAGAGGGGTGTTGTTGTTGTTTTGGGAATCAATTGTCCATTTTTAAGAACACTCTATTGTAAAGAAAACCATATATTTCAATTGGTACTAAATGCTAAAGGAAATATGTTGGTTAAATTTCTAATTCTTGTCTATTTTTCTATCGGTTTCCTACCTCAATGCATGTTAATCTTCTGCAATGCATATGATGTATCTTGTTTATGAGTAAGCCAATGAAAACTTGACTGATTGTTTGTTCATAATCAGATTTGCATTCAAGTATTTTTCTCTTGTGTCTTGAATGGTATTTAGGATCAAGTGTTTCATGTGTGAGTGGACAAATTGAAATCTTACATATTTCCCCTTTATTTATATTGATCTTGCCATCTGATCCATTAGATTAACTACCATTTACTAAGCCATTGAGATATGTTTTTTCTCTTGCATGTTTGAGACAGATTTTTCACATTATCCTTAACCCAACATTCAACCAGTTCAAAACCTAAATGCAAAATTTACCTATAAAACCATTGCAATAAATTGATGATGCCCTAGCTTGCCCTCTCATAGTCAAGTGCAACTTTAGGGACTAAAACCCCCAAATTATTTGAACTTGCATTCAATCATTAATGACATTTTCTTGCTAAAATCTTTTTCATTTCATAAAGGTTTTGCTTAAATATTTTGCTTTCAAATGTTTCTACTTCACATATTCTTTATGATTTTTTCTCATTACACACAATTAATGAAATTCTATATGAGTTACAATATTTGACAAGCTACAAATTTTTATATATTGTTGGTTTTAATTTTTATTAACATTTTTCACTTGAGAAATAAACCAATGTTCCAACAATGATTTATCATGATCTAAGAAATTCTACTTAGCCTGTCATAACTGCATATTACCATGATACCCACGATCCATAAAAGTTGTTTAATATTTGGTTGTGGCACGTCGGGCCTAATCTGGTCATCATAAGTTAAAATAAATTTAATGGAAAATTAAATCGGAGTCCTTTCAAACTACATACGAACAATCATCGTTTCTTAAAGTTCATTTATTCTCCTCCATGTATAGTGTTGATATGTATCACCATATTCGTGAATTATTACCTTAGGTCAAATCTTGTTTATGGTGCTTCTTCTTCGAAATAATATGTTTACTCAAAAATTGGAGCTCTATTTTCGTTTACTTGTAAGTGAGAGCATATTAGGATTTTATGAGGGTTTTCTGAACTGTAGTGTGCTAAACTGTTAAAATGGGAATGATTTCTGTAGTTGAACCCGGTGTCGAGCTTATTGAATCTCAGGAAGATTATTTTCCAACTTTTGAGAGGGTTGGTTGGTTAAAATTTTTGCGCATGTTCAATGGATACAATGCACAGGTCACCAAATATTTCGCATGAAGTTTCAATGGAGAACATGCTAAAATTGGGGATATAGAGTTAAATATATACGAAGAATTAATAGACAGAGTGACTAAATTACCAATAAAATGGGAATGCTAGTCTAAAACCAAAAGGGTGAAGGAGATTCCCTGGTCTGAAATCCTGGTTTCTCCCAAATGCAAATACGATTACAAAGGTATGCCCATATATTCAATTGAGGAAAAATGGCATTTTCGGTTAGGGGTTATTAAGGGTTTTATCACCTGTGAGGGAAGATATAGCCTTTTCTTTATTTATCACTTTTGACTTTTAATGGTCTTCACGGATTATGAATTGAACATGTCAGTTTTCTTGCTTAAAATCCTATCTAAGATGGCACATTTTTATTAGAGAAATAATATCAGTTCAAAAAGAAATGTCTTTCATCATGGTTTAGTGAAAATTATGATTGAATTTAAGTTAGAACAAAATGCAAATTCTTGGGAAAAGTTTGTGAAAAGAAATCATTTTCAGGAGAATTCTGAGGCAGATTTATAGTCTCACTTTTCTGAAGATGAAACCCCAAACCCTCTAGAAGAAATAGTCTTGGTTTACCCTCAAGTTTCCATTCTTTAGCAAAACATTGCAAGGGTTACTCGTAGTCAAGCTGTAAAATTGAGCCTTAGTCCAGAATCATGTGTTTTCAGTGAAGCACCTCAGTTTTCTTCTGAAGATTCCAAGAAGACCATGGTTTCCTCTCTTGAATTTGAGGGTGACCCACCTGTTGCCAAAAAGAACAATGATTTTATTAGTTTAGTCGATTTTTTGAACAAGAGGCAAGGAAGGAAAATATCCAGAATGCTCAAAAATAAGTCTAGAAAAATTCTAAAGCTAGTTCTCATGTCCAAGTTGAGGATGAAGAGTTGGTTACAAATCAAGAATTATCCTCCCCACAACAAAATTCTCCGTAGGAACCAATTGAAAATATCGTTGAAGAAAAAGAGAAGGAGAAAACTAAAATCGATTCCAATATGGAGGTTTCCTTCTCGAAGGACAAATACTATTCATTGGTTCCAGTGCTATAGGAAAACATAATTGATTTGGAATTAGAAAATCAAATTCTTAGGTTAGAAAATAAGGCTTTGATCGATAGCCAGAAGAGACAGGTTCCAGGTTCTAAACAAGATAAAAAGAAGGAAGCAATTGCCATTAAATCACCAAGAATTAATATTTTCCTTAATTCAAAATTTTAGACTTTTCTGAGTAACACTTAGTGATAAAATGTCTTAGTTATAGGTATGAGTTAAGTGTTTTTAGTTTAGTTTTTATTTTCGTCATTTCTGGTTAATAAAAGAGTAGCTACATAATTTAAAATTGTGTAGCAAATCTAATTTTTTTTTTTTATGTTTTATTAATTCCTTTCTTTTCATATTGTTTTTACAGGTGTAAAAGGGATGACCTAGAAGAACACAGGAAATAGGGAATTAGTTTCCAGGAAGAATTTTAAGATTGAACAGTGAGTATTTTGTTTTATTATTTCTTGTACTTAGTTAATTTAGTTTGGGAAATTAAACGATTTTGTTATTTTCCAATTCTAAATGGATAATTGTTTATGGTTATGGAAGTTAATTTCCATTTTTGAATTCCTTCAATATAAAACAGCGAAGGAAATGCAATTAGATGGGTTCAATTTTTTAAAACAGTAAATGAAACTTATTCACTATTGTACAAGTCTCTTTTTGGAAGCATTGTATTGAATCTTTTGTGACTTTGAATATATTAGCAATTGATATTCAACACTATTACTGGTATCTGAATGTTCATTTTTCAAATCAGAGTCTTATCTAGAGTATGTGTTGATGGAATCAAAATTTATTTAGTTGATTACTATTAATAAATTAAATCAATTTCATCATTTATTTGATATGTTATTTCAGTTATGAATATGTATATGAATTACTATTTTGATTATAACATTGTGCTAATTATTTAAACAGGTTTATTAATTCATTTTCAATGGTTTTATTCAGAAATGTGTTTTTGAATATCTACATCTTTAGAATATTGTTTATCTTAGTTTAATCCATATACTATTTGAATTAAATTAGACCTGGGCAATAGATTAGTTTAGTTTTATTTTTCTAAATAGATTTAGTTTGTCTCTTTTGAATTATTTCTTATTTTAACAGGAAAATGTAAAATCACCTCTTGCAGGAGTAATTTTAATTAGAATTGATTTTCTGTGTAGATATTTTTAAAACTGTATATATTTATATTTTAGTTTTTATTTGATAGAAGATATAATTTTTTGTGATTATTTAGAAAATGTATATTTTTTAATATTTAGTTTATTTTAGCATAGTTAAAGGTAACTCGACCTAATTCAGTCAGAGTCTCCATTTTAAACGGAAAGGGATCTAATTGGGATCTTGACTAGGCGAAATCCTAAATGTTGAACAATGGTCATATTTGACTATCAAGATTTTGGTGCTATAATGAGGGACATCTGACAACGAATGACCGACAAAAACAAAAACAAAAAGACCATTCAAGTAGATCAAATTCACCGACAATATCTTTTGCTACTGCACATTTAGAATCTCTAATTCAAATAACTGTAAGTGATATTTATTCTAGTTTTCTTAATTCTCCATAATTTCAACAAAGAAGACAACGAATAGAAGAGCTTATAAATCAAGGAGAAACTTCTCAAGAATATTATGATTCTATAGATTCTGTTATCCAAGAATTAGGTGTTCTTACAAGAGCACATAGACAGATGTTAGGTATCAAACCTATCCATTTCCAAAATCCTATTCAGATTAGAAAAACCATAGTTAAAACCATTGGAAATAATACTCCCTCAACTCCTCGTTTTCACACACCCTTACATATGTATCCTCCTCCATCTCCTCCTCATCAACCAAATACTATGGGTGGAGTATTGAGAACACCATGGAGAACTCTTGGAGCAGTCAATGTTCCTGGAAATCAACATGAGTTACCTAAAAATCCAGATAAATGGTTACCAAAATTTAATCCAGAATTAAAAAAAAAAAACTCTTGATGATCATATCAACAAATTTATGTTAGTTGTTAATCTAAGAGACGTTGAGCATGAAAAAATTGTATGTATACTTTTTCCATATACGTTCGAAGGAGAAGCTTCTACTTGGTATTTCTCATTACAAGCTAATCCCATTACTTATTGGGATACCTTTAAAGATGTATTCATTAAGAAATTTGTGGATGGTAAGTCTTCATCTATTTTATTAGTAGAATTATCCAAAATTAGAATGGTTCCTAAAGAGAAAATAAAAGATTTCAATCAAATATTCCTTAAACTTCTCAATAAAATGCATGAAACATCCAAACTTGGTTTAGACATTCAGATTGACTTTTATTCCTCTCCTTTACCAATTTTCATTGCTATGTTCGTTAAACGTGCAAGTAAGAATACTTTGACTAAAGCAATGTTGGAAGCTTTAGATGTAGAAAAGAAAATATCTAGTATTGCAAGTAAATCTCCAAGTGAAGATTCAAGATCTTCTATAACAACCAAGAAAGCAATTATCAAATAAGAGAGGAAATTTAAAGATGTTTTTGATATGGAAAATTTACAAAAAGTTATGAAAACATTAGCAAATGATATAGTTGATGTTAAAGGAAAACTAGATGAAGTTTCAAATAAACCATTTGATCCATTTTTCAAAAAGAATCCACAGATTCCACCTGGTGGCACTACTTTGGAAGGAGTTAATGTTGATGAGAAAGAAGGAGAGGATAATGAAGAAGTTAAAGATACTAATTTATTTTGGGATATTAATGGATTTTTTTATGAAGATGATACAAAAGAATATCTTGTTGCTCAAAACCAAAGTAAAAGTACATCTTCAACTTTTGGAACTGATCCATCAACAAATACATAACCTATAGAAAACAAGTCATCATCAAAAAGTGTTGTGGTTGCTGAAAAAATCAATTATGATATTATAGAAGATATGAAAAAGACTAGAGAAAATATTTCTCTTTATGAACTAAGTAAACTAAATTTCAATGAAATAGTTTATTAATGGCGTTAGGAGTTTCTGATAAGACAAGTTCATCATCTAGTACAACAAAAAATAAAGAAAAACTTTCAACAGTTCAAACTTTATCTTTTGAGGTAGATATTGGTTCGATTCTTATAGGTGATAAATCAAGGTCACATACTCCTTCGTTTCTCCTCACTTTTGAAATGTTTACTAAAAATGTGCATAATTGTTTGGTTGATTCAAATGCATCTTCGAATATAATGCCTTATTTAGTTTGCCTTCATATCAGTGCACAACCCCAAAAATAAGCTATTCAAATTGTTCAATTAGATAGAACAAGGATAAAAGTTTTGGGAGAACTGAAGGATGTATTAATCAGATTATCATCTAATTCTAAAGTTTTTCAAATAATAGATATTATCGTTGTCGATATTCCAGATGCTTATGGATTAATTTTAAGTTGAAATTGGTCTGAAAAAATTCATGGATATTTGTCAACTGATTGGTCTCACCTTTGGCTTCCATATAATGGGAAACCTAATCAGATTCATGTCAATAGAGAAAAACATATGAAACATAATGTGACAGATTTAGATGGAGAAAATGAGCCTGTGGCTTTTTTTAATAGCATTGTTGGGAATTACTCTATTGATTCTTATTTTGGAAATTTTAATGCAAAATTTTTCCTTTTGGTCCCACAGTTAAAAGCTCAGAGACTGAGAATTTATCTCAAACAAATTTGTCCCGGTGCGTTAATTTTGTAGATAATTATGTAGATAATTTTGTAAATTATCCATTTTAGAAACTTAATTTTGATGGATCTAAATATAATGATGGAGCTGGTCCAGGTTGCATTTTAATCAGTCCTGATGGTGTAAAAAATATGTTAACCTGCAGATTGGAATTCCAATATACTAATAACACCACAGAATATGAAGCGTTAACTCAGGGTATAAAGAAGGAAATCAACATGAATATGCAAGAAATATTGGTTTTTGGTGATTCAAAAATCATTGTTAAATGGGTAAAAAATCAAATTCATTGTATTTCTAGTCATTTGAAACATTATCAACAATTGGCTCAAGATCTCAGTAGAAAATTTTCTACATTTAATATTGTTTATATATCTAGAATGCAAAATGTTAGTGCAGATATATTAGCAAATGTAGCTTCTAGAATTATTCCCCCATAATATTTTTCTCCAGATAGATTCTCTATTGAATTAATTTTTTGACCTTTTGTTCTCGATAACATAAAAAATTGGCGAGTCTTTAATGACGATGTTGATATAATCAATTTTCTCTCTTCAGAGGGAACATATGAAAATGATATCATTGATGAAGAGTCACACGATCTTGAGTTAAACAAATCTTCTCCTAGGATAAAATCAAATCTGAAAATATTGTTCCTAAATATGTTGTAAAATTAAAAGAATTTAATGATTTAAAAGATATATTTAAGAAACCCATAAATTATAAAACACACAGTTCTACCATGAGTGTCGAACTTATTAATCTAGGAACAAAACAAAATCCTCAAAATGTCAATCTTGGGTTAGGTTGTTCTCCTTTTGAAAGAACATCTTTCATAAAGCTTCTTAAGAAATACAAGGATGTTTTTGTATGGTCATATGATGACCTAAAAAATTTTGATACGTATGTAATTCAACACACCATTCCTATTCTTTCAGAGGAAAAATCGGTATAACAAAAGTTAAGAAAAAAGCATCCTAATCTTGAAACCCAAATTAAAAATGAACTTAATAAATTGCTTAAAGCAAAGATCATTTTTCCAGTGAGACATTCTAAGTGGGTATCAAATCTTGTGCCTGTAAGGAAAAAGAACGAGGACATCCAAATTTGTATTGATTTCAGAAACCTAAATAGAGATTCTAAAAAAGATAATTTTCCATTACCTCCTATGGAGAAAATTCTTCAAAGTGTCAAGTTCTGAAATGATATCATTTTTAGACGGATTTTCTGGATATAATAAAGTCTTAGTTTTGTAACACACCTGACCCCTGAGTAACTTTCCTAGGGATGGGGCATCAAAATTTTTCTCTCGTTAACATCCCAGATCCTCTGTCTAAGGTCTTTATCTTCTTCTACTCACCCGTAGCTTTCTAATGACTACTACTAGGCTCAAATCCGAGCTTTGGGTTGCAAGTTATGGATTCCCAAATTTCTTCGGGCATTCATTGGTTGAGGGCCACGTGGATCCACCTCACACATGTTGTTTCTAAGTTCCTTCCTCCATGGTGTAATACCATCCACCGTCCAATCCCATGACTAGATTTAATCTCTTTCTCATATATCAGTTGTGGAGGAATTTGGCGCTTCAACACTTCACGCCTCTTTGCTATTTACACATGAGACCACCCAAAGTTCTGAACTTCCAAAGTCCCGTAAACTTTCCATGTGGCTCCGACGTTTGGGCCTTTCGGTCTCTCTACCATACTACACCCCAAACTCTCAGGATTCTCAAAGTCTCGGAGTCCCGGTCACTTCAACAACCACTTTGGCTAGGTGGGCATGTACCACGAGCTGACACGTTGAAGGGTCAGGGGTGACACATGCCCTCATCAGGGGTGACATGTGTCACGTTCCAGTAGTTATATATGATATGTGATACGCACAAATATAGGTGACACGTGGAACATCTATCGTGGGTCCACATCACCCTGGATTATGTCACTACGCCACGTCACTCTGGAGTGACAACCTTCTAATATCCCTCAGATCTCACGGTCGAGATATGGTCACATAGACCCATATATATATGGCTCTTGTCGCTTCGGGGATTTGGCGTTCGGGAGTTTTTCGATGCAAACTCCTCCTTTCTCCCCAAGTTGGTTATCGCTGGGATGACCACAACCTAGATCTGACGATTAGGAAGAGTCCCGGAGCGTCCTCAAATCAACGACTCTTGTCACTTCGGGATTCAGCATTCATGAGTTTTGCGATGAAAAATCATCCTTTCTCCTGAAGTTGGTCAACGTCGGGCTAACCACGGCCTAGATCTAATGGTTAGGAAGAGTCCTGAAGCATCCTCAAATCGACGGTTCTTGTCAGTTCGGGATTTGACGTTCAAGGGTTTCATGCTATAGACTTCTCCTTTCTCTCGAAGTAGTCAACGTCGAATTGACCGTGGGGTAGATCCAATGATTAGGGAGGGATGAAACATTCCCTCAAATCAACGATTCCCATCACTTCATTATTTCGTCCTTCAGGGATGTTGACGTTACAACACCCCTATCCTCCCGAAGCGGTCAACGTCAGGTTGACTTCATCATAGATCTGACAGCTAGGAGAGAACCCAGAGGATCCCCAGATCAGCAGTCCTAGTTACTTCACGACTACAGCCTTTGGGGGTTTTGGCTTCACTGCCACTCCATTTTCCCGAAGCAGGACTTCACCGAAGTACCATGTGCGGGTCCCTTCTCCTGAAATATCCGATAGTAGGCAAGGCTCCTAACGATCTCCCCCAAATATACAGCTCTCCTTCACTTCGTAACTTCAGTGTTCAAGGAGTTTGATGCTATAGCATCTCCATTTCTCCTGAAGTGGAAATTTGCCGAAGTACCATACACGAAACCTTCCACTAGACAATCGGACGATCAAGAAGGGGCCCCAATGGACTCCCCATATCAAAGACTCAAAACATTTCGTGACTCCGACACTCGGGTATTTTTGAAAGTTATGAAGTTTGACATCCCAGGGCTTCGAGCTCCCGAATCTCTGAAGTCATCAAGAGTTAGCTCCTTTTGGAATTAGCGCAGGGTTCCTAGACCCTGGTCATATGGACCCTCTGATGAATCTTGGGCTATAAGATCTACTCTTATACGATATTTGGTTAAGGCCATGGGTGCGAGCCTAAGGTCTCTCAGGCTATTGGTTTGAAGGAAGCGCCTTCCTATCTCGCAGAACTTTAAGTTCTGAAACAGGGTGGGGTAATCTTGTGGAATTACCAAGACTGTAGCAGTGCCAAGAGGCTTGCTTTGACTCTGGAACTGTGAGGTAACTCCCTAGGGAAAAAACCTTTGATGTTTAAACTCGAGCATATGGAAAATCAAACAGAAGCATAAGTACTCAAGGAGATAAATACACACACATCACTCGATCAGTCAATACAGAGGCCAATCTTAAATGTATACATACATGCATTCATTCATTATTCCATTTCAATGTACAACGCATGAAAACACTTATCAGAACCAGAAGACGTGATGTGACTGCTGAAAGGGGTGCCCGTTTCCACCAAACCATAGGATCAATTACTCCTAATGGATTTACCACTGGCCACCCTCGAGCTAGGCCGCGATGCTTTGATATTAAACCTTTTCTTACAGCTTAGCGAAAGTTAGGGATGAAGGTTACTCTTCTTCTCCCAACTTAGTAATAGATAGGGACGAAGGTTACTCTCCTTCTCCTAGCTCAGTAATAGATAGGGACAAAGGTTATTCTCCTTCTCCCAGCTTAGTAATAGATAGGGATGAATGTTAGTCTCCTTCTCTCGGCTCAGTAATATATAGGGATGAAGGTTAGTCTCCTTCTCCCAACTCAGTAATATATAGGGAGGAAGGTTACTCTCCTTCTCTCGGCTCAGTAATATATAGGGATGAAGGTTACTCTCCTTCTCCTGCAATCAGAACACACTCTTTTTCAGTTCTTCCTTGAACCTAAGCTTAGTCTTCTCTCTCTCCTCTCTTCGCAGGTATTTTTCTTCCCATCACACCTTTTTTTTTCTTGCCTTCCTCAACAAGATTGTGTGTAGCCCGAATTCCCAATCCATGGTCACATATGGAAGCCTTACATATGGGTGGTCTACCCCATCCCCTCATTAACTCTTGAGGAGGTATTCCCACCTACCAACCTGATTGTAATTCATTCCTAGGTCAGAGGTTTGTTATGATCCCAAGCAATTAAATCCAACAAAGTATTGGTCTAGTGGAGGTTAACGCAACCATTGTTGATCCCCTTCACCATCTCTTTCATTTCATTCATGGTCTTTCTTAGAACACCCCCCTTCCAACAGTCATGCAACACTTATGCATTTTCTAGTAAATAACAAAATTTACATTCATCGACCTTTTATACAAAGGTCCATCAAATCAAACATTCACACATATTGAGTTTTTCCATAGTCTCTTGGCTGATATAGTTATATTTACAAACTGGGGGAAACAGGGTGTTACAATTCCCTCCCCCTTAAAGGAACATCGTCCTTGATGTTATATCTATCAACATGCTTTGTATATACAAAAGTAAACAAAAATGGACATGCCTGTCTCATGGCATCCTCCATTTCCCACGTAGCCTCATCTGGGCCAAAGTGTTTCCACTTCACCTTGACCTGTGCAATGGTTCGGTTCCTGAGTGAGGTTTCCTTCCTGTCTAGTATGCATTGAGGTTCTAGCAGTAATTCTCCCTCCGACTCCACCTGTATCATAGACTAGTCAATTATATGATTAGAATCATGTACATATTTCTTCAATAATGAAACATGGAAAACATTATGTGCCTTTATTGTGGGAGGGAGTGCTAGCCTATAGGCTACATGTCCCACTCTATATAATACTTCAAAGGGTCCAAAATACCAAGGTGCCAGCTTGGCACACGATCCCATTCTCAGGGAACTCTTCCTGGGCCTAACTCTGAAATAAACACGGTCTCTTATCTTGAACTCTCTGGGATTTCTCTTTCTGACAACATAACTCTTTTGTCTATCCTAAGCAATTTTCAGATTTTTCTTTATCTGAATCACTTGTTGTTCCATTTATTTCATCATATCGGTTTTGATTGTAATTCTATCCACTGGATTACTCCAGCTGATTGGAATCTTGCACTATCTACCATAGAGGGCTTCAAAAGGGCTCATCTTCAGTGACTCTTGATAACCATTGTTGTAGACAAATTCTACAAATGACAGGTAGTATTCACAATTCTTAGGCTGATGCATTACATGCATCCTTAACATGTCTTCTATTATCTGGTTTAATCTTTCTGTCTGTCCATCAGTTTGAGGGTGATAGGTTGTGCTAAACAACAATTTAGTCTCAAAACCAGCCATTAAGGATTTCCAAAAGCTTGAAGTAAATTTTGTGTCTCTGTCACATATAATCTCCCTAGGCATGCCATGCATTCTGAATATCTCCTTCATGAAGATGTTGGAAATATCTATTGCCTTACAAGTTGACTTGACAGGGATGAAGTGAGCAAACTTGCTCAATTTTTCCACCACTACCATGATGGCATCATTCTGCTTCGCCGATTTTGGTAATTCGGTGATGAAATCCATGGATATGGTTTCCCATTTCCATTTTGGAATTGGTAGAGGTTGTAACAACCTTGTTGGGTGCCGGTGTTCTACCTTAACTTGCTAGCATTCTAGACACTTAGCTATATAGTCAGCTATGTCCTTTTTCAATCTAGGCCAATAGAATTGTTTCCTAGTGGTCGTGATCATTTTCTGATAACCTGGATGGCCAACATATGGTCTCTTGTGTAGTTCGTCCATTATGAACTATTCAAGTCATCACAACTTGGTATATACAATCTGTTTCTGTAAGTCAACCAGCCTTCATCAAACATCTGATAGCCTTCATAATTTAGCCCTATAGAATCTTGCCTTAGGTATGAAGTCACGGTCTTGAAGAATGCATCTATTTCTTGTGCATTCCTTACTCTTTCCCTGACATCTATTTCACAGGTGCTTACCGCTGCCAGGTGAATCATTTTCACACTTCTTCTAAGGGCATCAACCACTCTATTTTCCTTTCCTTTGATGTGTTTGATTTCGAAATCAAACTCACTAAGGAGAGTCATCCACCTAGCTTGTCTAGCATTGATTTTTGGTTGATCAAACAGGTGCCTCAACCCACAGTGGTCTGTCATAAGTACAAATATCCTACCTAGGAGTTAATGCCTCCACATTTTTAAAGCATTCACTATGGAATCCAACTCTAGATCATGGTTCACATAATTGATTTCATGCTCATTCAATTTTCTAGATTCGTAGAAAATTACACATCCTTATTGCATAAGGACTCCTCCAAGTCCTTCCTTACAGGCATCTGTACACACGAGGAAGTCATTATCAGGGTCTACAATATTTAACATAGGTGCATGGATCAGAAGGTATTTCAGTTCCTGAAATCTTTCTTCACATTCTGATGTCCAAGTGAACTTAACCCCCTTTCTTTGAAGGGCAGTGATTGGACAACCAATCTTGGAAAATCCTTTTATAAACCTTCTATAGTATCCCGCTAAGCCCATAAAGGATGTGATATCATATACATCCTTTGGGGTAGACCATTCCATGATAGACCTGATATTGTCAAGTTCCACTGCCACTCCTTCTTTATAAATAACATGGCTTAAGTAATGGCCTTGCTTCTGGAAAAAGTCACACTTGTTAAACTTAACGTAGAGATGATGCTCTCTTAGTACTTGAATTACAAGTCTAATATCTTCTTCATTCTCCTCTTTGTTCTTGGAGTAGATTAGGATATCATCAATGAAAACCAATACAAATTTGTCTAGGAATTTGCTGAGTACATTATTCATCAAGCACAGAAAAGTGGCGGGGGCTTTGGTTAATCCAAATGGCACCACCACAAATTCATAGTGACCATACCTCGTCCTGAAGGTTCTTTTGTGGATGTCTTCATCCTTGATTCGGACTTGATGGTATCCAGACCTTAAGTCAATCTTTGAGAGAATGGAAGCACCCCCTAATTGGTCGAGCAAGTCATCGATTATTGGTAATGGATACTTGTTCTTTATGGTTGTCCTATTGAGTTGTTTATACTCTATGCACATTCAGATTCTTCCATCGTTCTTTTTCACAAAAAAGGTTGGTTCTCCCCAGGAAGACACATTGGGTCGAATGTAGCATTTGTTCATCATCTCCTTTAGCTATAGCTTGAGTTCAACTAGCTTTGATGTACTCATCCTATAGGGCGTTCTAGATACTGGCACTACTCCTGGTGCAAGTTCTATCGAGAAGTCAATGTCTCTTCTCAAAGGTAGACTCAACACCTCTTCTGGGAACACGTCTTTATACTCTCTTAGTATGTGGTGGTCCTCTAGGTTTGGTTTTTCATCCTCAACAGATTTCAACACTTGTATTGCATATAGAGGACATCCCTTTCTGCAATACTTTTTCATTTGAGGGGATGATATTCGTCTGACTGAGACATGATTCTGAATCCCTTGGAGGGTTATCTTTCTTACTTCTTCATTTACACATTCTAAAGTTTTATGGTAACCATCCAACTTAGTTTTATAAGAAACTAACTAGTCCATACCAATCAAGAGGTCATAAGATCCTAGAGGAAGTATGTTAAGGGTCGCTTGGGTGGGAAATCCATCCATAATGAAGTGACAAGATGCTATGACCTCTGCTACTTTTATTTTGGTCCCAATGGCTAGTTGTACCAGCCATGGCTTAACATGTCTAACTGGTTGTAGTTTACACTTGTCAACAGTCTAAGGGGCCACATAAATCATATTATAACCAAGGTCAATTAAAATAGAAACTAGATGGTTGGTGATCATACCTTCCATATCCACCACTGAAGCTTGGTGGTCAGCTTTTTTATTATCCAAGGCTGCATAAATCCATGGCATGCTCCTAGACACATAATTGATTGTGGTAGCTTCTTGGATATTGTAGACTCTCCTATTGTTTTGTTGTATGTGTGGAAAATCCCTCAGCAAATGCTCTTCTCCACAACCCCAACATTTCAAGGGTTCTTTCTTTAGGTTATCAATATTTCCTAAGGTTGCTCCAAAAGGTTTATTTCCACTTTGGGAGGGGAAATTCTGTTGATACACACTTTTAGTAAGAAGGATCATCCTATAGTTCTTCCCATAATTATTAAATCTTGAGGATTTAAACCCCTTCTTCTTGAATCCTGAACTATTCTTCTTCTTCCAGTCCTCACGAGGTTTTGTCTGATTCTCGAACTGTTCATAACAATACCTTGCCTTCTAGATAGTATCTTCTAAGGTCTTTGGCTCGTCAAACTCAATCATGTTCTAGTAGGACTAAGGTAACCCACTAATGAATCATTGCACTTTTACCTTTTCATCCTTTATGTAGGGTACATACCTTATCAGCTCAAGGAATTTATTGATATATTCCTCTATGGTGAGTTGTCACAGCTTGAGTTCATAGAATTGTTTAGTCTTCTCGTCAAAGTATTTCTCTAACATATACTTCTTATTGAAGTATTCCTCAAACTGTTTCCATGATAAGTCCTTCTCATGGATCCCTTTCACATTCCTTAGGTATTCACACCAAATGAAATCCTTTCCATTCAGGTTGAATATGGCTATTCGAGCCTTCAAGTTTTCAGAGTATTCATGAACTCCAAAGTACTTCTTTAAACTAAGAAGTCAAGCTTCTACCTCTTCCCCTTTATTAATCTCTCCATCAAAAGAGGGTGGTTTGGATTTCTTGAACTCTTCAGGATCATGACTTTTGGAATGATTTCACTTCTTTCCTTTCCTTTGAGAATGTGATTTAGTCTTTCTACTAGAAGACCCCTTGGGGTTGCTAGCTTCCTATCTAGAGGACTCTCCCGATGAGTGTCCCCTGCCTCCAGGTTGGGCCTTCCTCGAGTTACTCCTCTAAGTGTGACCACTTATGGGGCCACATTTTTGTATCTCAAGTGGACTTTGACTTCTCTTTGTATTTCGTCGGTCCACATGACTAATTGCAGGTCCATGTTGCATCTGCCTCTATATGTCGGATAAGCTCTGCAACAAGACTGCATTAATTTAGGTTTGTTTTTCTTTCTCCTTTATCAATCTTTCGTTGTCGGCCTTGCAACTTTGTAATTTGTCCATGAGGCTCCTTACAGTTTCATCCAAATTCGGAGGGGTTTCCACCGCCCTCCTTTCGTCATATTCTTCATCTCTATAGTGGGAGCTATACCCCACTTCCTGGTGCGTCACCATACTTTATAATTTTTGGTTTTCCTGAAATTCATTGACTGCTTGAGTGCTGACAAAAAACTCATTGTTTTCCAATGGTCTATTAATTTATGAAAAACACACAATTCATAGTTCTTAAATACACACACACAGTAGAAAGTTTCATTATTTTCTTCAGTAACAGTTTAATCAAACTCTTTAGGAAAAAGGTAAGATAGGTTGTCACCCTTAAAATTCCTTTGAATATGGTTTTTAAGCAACTCATCCATGATCCCAAGAAGGCCAAGTGTTGTAACTATGCTCCGATACCAATTTGTAACACACCCGACCCCTGAGTAACTTTCCTAGGGATGGGGCATCAAAATTTCACTCTCCTTAACATATTAGATCCTCTGTCTGAGGTATTTATCTTCTTCTACTCACTCATAGTGTTCTAATGACTGCTACCAGGCTCAAATCCTAGCTTTGGGTTGCAAGTTATGGATTCCCAAAGTTCTTCGGGCATTCATTGGTTGAGGGACACATGGCACCCATGTGGATCCACCTCACACATGTTGTTTCTAAGTTCCTTCCTCCATGGTGGAAGACCATCCATCATCTGATCCCATGATTGGACTTAATCTCTTTCTCATATATCAATTGTGGATTAATTTGACGCTTCATGCCTCTTTGTGATCTACGCATGAGACCACCTGAAGTTCTGAACTTCCGAAGTCCTGTAAGCTTTCCACATGGCTCCAGCCTTTGGGCCTTTTGGTCTCTCTACCATACTACACACAAACCCTTCGGAGTCCCAAAGTTTCAGACTCATCGAGTCTCGGTTACTTCACCAACCCCTTTGGCAAAGCAGGCACGTACCATAAGTTGACATGTGGAAGGGACAGGGTGACATGTGCCCTCATCAAAGGTGAAATGTGTCACGTTCCAATAGGTATATAGGATATGTGATATGCACAAATCTAGCTGACATGTGGCACATCTATCGTGGATCCACGTCACCCTGGGTGACGTCACTACACCACGACACTCCGGACTCAAAACCTTCTAATATCCAATAGATCTCACAGTCAAGATTCGGTCATGTAGACCCATAGATATATGACTCATTTTCACTTCAGGGATTCATCGTTCGGGAGTTTTGCGATGCAAAATCCTCCTTTCTTTCGAAGTTGGTCAGTGTTGGGTTGACCACAACCTAGATTTGACGATTAGGAAGAGTCTCGAAGCATTGTCAAATCGACGAATCTTGTCACTTCAAGCTTTGGCGTTCGGGAGTTTTTTGATGAAAAATCCTCCTTTCTCCCAAAGTTGGTTAGCGTCAGGCTGACCACAGCCTAAATATGACGGTTAAGAAGAGTCTCAAAGCATCCTCAAATCAACGATTCTTGTCACTTTGGGATTCAACGTTCGGGGGTTTCATGCTATAGACTTCTCCTTTCTTCCGAAGTAGTCAACATTGAATTTACCATGGGGTAGATCCAACGATCAGGGAGGGATCCAACATGCCCTGAAATCAACGGTTCCCATCACTTCATTGTTTCGGCCTTCGTGGATTTTGACATTACAACTCCCCAGTCCTCCCGAAGTGGTCAACGTCGGGATGACTTCGTCGTAGATCCGATGGCTAGGAGAGAACCCAAAGGATCCCCAGATCAACTATCCTAGTCACTTCGTTTCTTTGACCTTCGGGGGTTTTGGCTTCACTACCACTCCATTTTCCTAAAGCGGGACTTCGTCGAAGTACCATGTGCGGGTCCCTTCTCCTGAAATATCGGACGATAGGCGGGGCTCCTAATGATCTCCCCCAAATCTACGGCTGTCCTTCACTTCATAACTTCGGCATTCGGGGAGTTTGATGCTATAGCATCTCCATTCTCCCAAAGTGGAACTTCGTTAAAGTACCATACGCGAAACCTTCCACTAGATGATTGGACTGTCGAGAAGGGGCCCCAATGGACTCCCCTTATCAACGACTCACAACATTTCGCGACTCCGGAATTCGGTTATTTTTTACATTTATGAAGTTTGAAATCCTAGGTCTTCGAGCTCCCGAAGCTCTGAAATTATCAAGAGTTAGCTCCTTTCGGACTTAGCACAGGGTTCCTAGACCATGGTCATATGGACCCTCTGATGAATATCGAGCTATAAGCTCTACTCTTAGCCGAGATTTGGTTAAGGTCGTGGGCGCGAGCCAAAGGTCTCTTAGGCTACTAGTTTGAAGGAAGCACCTTCCTAGCTTGCAAAACTTTAAGTTCTTAAATAGGGCGGGGTAATCTCGTGGAATTACCGAGACGGTAGCAGTGCCAAGAGGCTTGCTCCAACTCTGGAACTGTGAGATAACTCCCTGGGGAAAACACCTTCGAGGGTTAAACTGGAGCATATGGAAAAACAAGCAAAAGCATAAGTCCTCAAGGATATAAATGCATACACATCACTCGATCGGTCAATATAGAGGCCAATATTAAATGTATACATACATGCATTCATTCATTATTCCATTTCAAAGTATAAAGCATGAAAACACTTATCAAAACCAGAAGACATGATGTGACTGCTGAAAGGGGTGATCTTTTTTATCCAGGTGGATATCGGTGGCCACCCACCTTTTCCGACTGGCTCAAAACAGTTTTCTAGCAATTTTGGCAATTTACTATTTTTAGCAGGTTTTAACTTCCGGGGCCATTTTGAGGGCCCAAATGAAGGTTTTTCGAGATCGAGGTTCTCAATCATAGCCAAAGGCATGATTGATCCCCTAAAATGAATCTCCTCGATGATACCTTTCCAACGAGCTATCATACACCTAAAACGAAGATCGTATGCAAAAGTTACGACCCCAGGAAGTTGATGTACTAACTTACCCAAACGGGGCCCACATGACTTTTGGCGCTTCATCTCCTAGGGTTAGGTTTTTGG
>ML825063.1:35454-58001 GCA_009831015.1 Picea engelmannii | reverse complement strand
GAGTAGCCGTCACATCTCTTCTCAGAGATAAGCTGCCACCATTCTAGCGAGTCTTTCACTCTGTATTTTTATAGTCTCTGTACATTTCTTTCATTAATAGAAATCATGTATTACTGTATATCTGTGTTTATGGTTGCATCTCTAATACATTTCTATTATATTATTGAATATATGCGATATCTCTGTGCATTTCCTTATTATATCTCCGCTCTCATTTTGTGCCGAAAATAATCTGGATCAGTGGTATCAGAGCAGGCTGCAGGGATGATTTTAAGGATGGAAATTTATTTTAAAATGTAGAAACCTTGGAGAATATTACTAATCCTTCATATGCCAACTATAAATGATTGGCGATATTTCTGTAAAAATATTCAAATTTATAAGGATTTTATATAGTTTTTATAAAATTTTGGCAATTTTTAAGGTAAAATAATTTTATCCTATAGAATTTGGATGAATCATTTTTAAAATAGCGAATCTCATTTTTGGAAAAACCATGGAAAATTATCCCATGAGTGAAATTTAGCCCCTAAAATCATCCTTGGCAGGCTTCTCTTGATCATTTTTTCAGTGCATGTCCCCGACGAGGTCTGAGTATAACAAGTTGGGTCTCGAGCTTGTCTCTCTTGAAGAAAATTGCTCTCGCACACCCAAGAAACCCTCAATGGTGGAAGAAAAGAAAATCGACGGAGCAGACGATCCTATCAATTTGTTGCTTGAGCAAGCTCTCACGCGATAGAGGGACAAAATGATGGAGAATTTTTCCCACATCCTTAAAATCTTGCCGATATCATTAGGCGCATCTTCATCAAGTGGCCACTTTGGAGGCACCTCGCCTTTCAAGGTACAAGTTAATTTTGATATTCTTGTATTTGAAGGACAGATAGATGCAGAAGCCCTAGAAAAATGGTTAACTTTGCTAGAAGATTATTTCTTTGTTCACAATTTTTCTGACATAGAAAAGATCGCCTTCACACTCCTTAAAGCTCTCCCTCATGTCAAACATTGGTGGGAAACTTACTGGGAGCAAAGTTCCATAGAGGAGTCTAGAATATATGGGGCCGATCCCACTTGGGATTTTTTTATGGATGCAGTAAAGGAACAGTATTACCCTGTTGGCAACTATGAAGACCAGTACATGAGATGGACCACACTGTGGCAAGAGAGGGGCCAAGCAGTTTCGGAGTTCACCAATACCTTCCATACCTTGCGCACCAAGTTGAGTATCAAAGACTCTGAGTGACATTTGGTTCTGAAATACCGTGGGACCCTACACAGATACATCCATACTGAAATGGATTTTCTGGACATCTCATCACTTGGTGCTGCTTATCGATATGTTGTTAAAATTGAGCAGAAATTTAAGCACCAGAACAAACGGGAATTTAGGTCTGCAAATTCACAACAACCAAAGTATGACAAAGACGGCCCTAACAAACAGTCTCCCGAAAACCAGTCCAAGACACAAGAAAATAAGGGTCACGGGAAGACAAAGAAGGACACTGGAAAATGGTGTGATTTCCACAAAATCCCCTGGCACAACACCGATGAATGTCGCTCAAAACAGTCATTGGTGGTCGAGATCAAAGACAAGGAGCCAAACCCTGATTCAAAATCTGATTCTAAAAATATTGGTAAAGGACGGATCATTGATGCAAACCCCACTGCTATTGTCGCGACCGCAACAATTCAACCAGAAGAACCAATAGATCCTGAAGAGGGGGAGCGCCTTTTTCATTCAGATGTGGGNTGCATTTTATTGTTGATAGCGGAAGCCAGAAAAACCTCATCTCAGCAGAGGTCGTCAAACAGTTGGGATTGTCGACAACGCCACACCCGCAGCGATACAACATCGGGTGGCTTCGGCAAGGATGAGATCTTCGTGTCAGCCAATAGTGTCGATTGCCATACAACATCCAACCCTTCAAGGATGAGGTATTATGTGATGTTGCCCCATTGGATGTTTGTGATGTTCTCCTGGGCCAACCATATATGTGGAGATGTCATGTTGTTTATGAGTCACGACCCCGTAGTGTCATTATTACTTTGGGGGGTCATCTCTACAGAATACCAGAGGTAGTTCCAACTATTGTTCCACTTAAAAAGTGTCGCAAGGTAGTATCTCATACTGCAAAATTCAGCTTCTTCACAATCTGTTCAAAAGGGGAACAGAAGGACACTGCAACCACTACATCCCCTCCCCCAGCACCTTCTATCCCACAGAAGCAGGTTGAAAAGGTTGCAGCAAAGCACAAAGATTCCTTCTGCACACCTTCCTCTCATGTAGCTCGAATTGTTGAACAACCTCAGCTTCAAAAGGTTCATGACAGACTTTCACAAACTAAGCAGCATGACGTCTCCAATAATACAAGCAGCTCACCCAGATGCAGATCAAGCAAATGATTTTCCCTCTCCCTCGGGAACTCAACGCAATGGACAGAATTGCTTCCTAAGGAGGGAGGATTGATTTAGGTGGATATCGATGGCCACCCACCTTTTCCGACTGGCTCAAAACAATTTTCTGGCAATTTTGGCAATTTACTATTTTTAGCAGATTTTAACTTCCGAGGCCATTTTGAGTGCCTAAATGAATGTTTTTCAAGATCGAGGTTCTCAATTATAGCCGAAGTCATGATTTAGCCCCCAAAATGAATCTCCTCGACGATACCTTTCCAACGAGCTATCATACACCTAAAACGGAGATCATATGCAAAAGTTACGACCCCGAGAAGTTGATGTACTAACTTACCCAAACGGGGCCCACATGAATTTTGGTGCTCCATATCCTAGGGTTAGGTTTTTGGATGTCTAGGACTTTTGGCATTCCTGTTTATTCTAAAAAGGCCTTCAGAGCCTCATTGTAATCATCTTCTTGCGAATGCGAGTAGTCGTCACATCTCTTCTCAGAGATAAGCTGCCACCATTCTAGCGAGTCTTTCACTCTGTATTTTTACAGTCTCTGTACATTTCTTTCATTAATAGAAATCATGTATTACTATATATTTGTGTTTATGGTTGCATCTCTGATACATTTCTGTTATATTATTGAATATCTACGATATCTCTGTGCATTTCCTTAGTATATCTCCGCTGTCATTTCGTGCCGAAAATAATCTGGATCACGTTTCCACCCAACCATAGGCTCAGTCACTCCTAACAGATTTACCACTGGCCACCCCCAATCTAGGCCACGATGTTTTGAGATTAAATCTTTTCTTCCAGGTCAGTGAAAGTTAGGGATGAAGGTTACTCTCCTTCTCTCGGGTCAGTAATAGATAGCGACGAAGGTTACTCTCCTTCTCCCAACTCAGTAATATATAGGGCCAAAGGTTATTATCCTTCTCTCGGCTCAGTAATAGATAGGGACTAAGGTTACTCTCCTTCTCCTATCTCAGTAATAGATAGGGATGAAGGTTACTCTCCTTCTCCTATCTCAGTAATAGATAGGGATGAAGGTTACTCTCCTTCTCCCGACTTAGTAATAGATAGGGATGAAGGTTACTCTCCTTCTCTCGGATCAGTAATAGATAGGGACGAATGTTACTCTCCTTCTCTCGCAATCAGAACATGCTCTTTTTCAGTTCTTCCTCGAACCTGATCTTAGTCTCTGTTCTTTTCTCTCTTCGCGGGTCTTTTTCTTCCCATCACACCTTTTTTTTTCTTGCCTTCCTCAAGAAGATTGCATGTATCCTGAATTCCCAGTTCGTGATCAGGTATGGAAGCCTTACATATGGACAGTCTACCCCATCCCCTCATTAACTCTTGAGGAGGTCTTCCCACCTACCAACCTGACTGTAATTCATTCCTGGGTCAAAGGATTGTTCTAATCCTGAGCAATTAAATCCAGCAAAGTACTGGTCTGGTGGAGGTTAAGGCAACCATTCTTGGTCCCCTTCACCATCTCTTTCATGGAATTCATGGTCTTTCCTAGCACACCCCCCTTCCAGTAGTCATGCAACACTTATCCATTCTTTAGTAAATAACATAATTTACATTCATCGACCTTTTATACAAAGGTCCATCAAATCAAACATTCACACATATTGAGTTTGCCATAGTTTCTTAAACAATATAGTTATATTTACAAACTAGGGGAAACAAGGTGTTACAAGTTCATCCTAATGATAAACTCAAAACTACTTTCTAAACTAAATGGGGAACTTACACTTATCAAAAGATGTCTTTCGGTTTAGTCAACACAGGTGAGAATTTCCAATGAGCTATGGATATTTATTTCCATTGTTTAATCAATAAATATGTTGTTGTTTATCTAGATGACATAACAATTTATTCTAAGAATCGTCCAGATAGTATTTCTCATCTTAAACAAGTTTTTGAATGATTTCAAAAGTATGGAATTTCTTTAAATCCTAAGAAATCATATTTTTCTCTTCAAGAAGGTAAACTTTTGGGATTTATAGTTTCTAAAGAAGGAATTTCAAAATGTAACAACCCCTCGGTTACGTCATAAATATTTGGGAAACAATAAGATATATATTGAGACATCATTAGAATAGGTGGAACATGATATTAACATACTTTAGTAATACACAATCTATTTCATTCATCTCATTGAACAACTAGATTTAGATACAACTTCAAGTATTAAGGATCTTCCATATCACCTAGCATCACATACAATGTCTACCTGCCCAGCCTATCCTAAAAGGTTAGGACTTCCAAGATACATAATCACCGCTCAATTCTAGGATTCATCCGCTTGATTTTGACCATTTAAGGTCTCAATACTGAAAAATTGTTCTGAGGAACAAGGAAGTGTCTAATTCCCATGTCTTCAATCCATTCCAACATCAATTATAGATTCCATCATACTAACTATATTTTCTTCAAACACAGCAAAATCTAGTCACATGATCACCACTTCATAACACCAAATGCGTTCTATTACAATAATCCATCATCTTATTCGTTTAAAGGATAAGAATAATTTCCATTAATATCTTGACAAAACTTACAATAAAAACCAGAGATCATTCAATATGCAATCTATCATTATGACAATTTCAACCTTACTTATGTTTACCTAGAATAAGTTTGACAAACCTACAGGGTACAACCCAATAGATAGATATCTCATCCACCTAAAAAATTTAAAAGGAGGAGAGGAGGAGAGAGAATCTCTCAACACGTAGTGGAAATCATAAGCTTACTCTGTACTTTGTAATCTAACTGTTAAAGTGATGAATAAATTTTGCAACGAGTGAAGTTATGTTTTGAGAATGAGTTAATAGTTCTTTCAGAAACCTGAATTTTCTCTTCTGGGTGTCATAATGCAACCCTTCCAGAGCCACCTACAGAAGTGCATAGACAGGCTCCTTGAAATCCCAAGTTCAGAAGAAATAGCACATAGTATGCACAGAGACCCTCTCAAGTTGGGAAGAGGTCCTTGGTTTTCGGAAGAACAAAGCTCATGAGAGATAGTGCGAGCCTTCACAGGGGAGGTGCAAGAACGCACTCAACAAATAGAGTTCAAAGCTCAGGAGGGATATGCTATTAAGTGTTGGAGTTCCTTTCGAAAGGCAAATCTCAGGAGAAACAACATGCACAAGGTTCAAGAAGGGAAACCAAGAACTTGAAAACCTTTTGAATGAAACAATAGACATAATCTTATAGTGAGGAGTAGATATCCCCACAATTGTCTGATCAACCTAAGTTGTGTACTCGTTAACACTCGGAGACCTTCGAGCTTTGTCACTTCGAAAAATATTAGCTATTTATTTTAAGAGAGCCTCGAAGCTCGAAGTCATGAAGTGAAACTACACTGTAGATCGATGAGTAATTACTAGTTATTGGATCCTCAAGAATTCAGATATTCGCCTAGTTTGGTTTGTAATTGTAGGGAGTTAAGAAAACCTTGAAGATCTGAAGCCATGGAGTGGAGGGCACTCGTAGATCTAGAAATCGATCACGATCGTTAGAAGTATGAGCCGTCTTTCTTCGGAGGTTCGATAATTCGACACTTCGACAGAATTAGAGTCATGAAGCTAAAGGTTAAGGAACTCCCGGAGTCCCAAAGTCCAAAGTAAATCCTTATCGTTAAAATTTGGGTACATGTGTTTGTAGATTATTACTATTCATAATTCTACCATTCAGGAGGTGGTGAGTGAAATTTGTTTTGGTGAGAAAAGTCTCGAAATTTCGGATTCTAGAGTTAATCATGACCATTGTCGACAGTTAATCAATGACCATCAGATCCATGGGTTCGGCCTTCGCTAGTTTGGAGGCAATGTGAATTGAAGTAGCTAAAAATTTTGAATCCCGGAGCCTCAGAGCTTCTTCTAGTCATATGTATGAATAAGGTATGGGAACCGTTGATCATAGAGTTATTCGGGATTCAACACTTCAATGAAACAAAGTTATTTTTGCAAAATGGTGAGGGACTCCCAGAGTCTCGAATTCCAGAGTGGACATCAATCGTTAATCAAGGGAAGGGTCATCCATTAGATCCTCAAGTCCTTTGGCGGTTCGATGATCCGGGTAAAACAATTTAAAGTTGTGAAGTCAGAGAAAAACCCTGAAGCTTGTAGTTCCATAGTGGATCTCCACTGTATATTCTCACGTGAGGAGAATCTTCGTCAGTCGTTCGATTGAATTTTTAAAAGTTAATGAACGAGGGTAGACGGGTAAGGTTAACATACAACTGTCGGTCAACTCTGCTTATGACCGAATTCATATGGTTAACACTCCAAGAGAACGAGAGTGTTGAAGTTGAGAAACCTCTGAAAGAACCAGATTCCCAGAGCTTCAAATAACGCCCTTTGGCCAGTGCTAGGTTCTAGCCCATGGTCACATGCATAACCTTGTCAAGGAAAAAGGGCTAACACACTACATAGTGAAAGTCAACTCTAGAAATCGTTAACAGGATTCCTAAGATCCTGAATACTTGGTCTTAAATATACAACACACAGAGACTCCATGTTATTAATAAATTTGGATTTATCAACTAATTCAACAGAATATCCACATATAATTTTGGGTTTAACATATTCAACTAAGGTCCATATTACAAACGAAATTGGAAAGGAAAAAGTTCAATAGACATTCCTCCAATACAAAATTCGAATTTAGAGTATAAAGAAACAGAGATCCCACATAATGGGTTGATTTAGGATTCAAACGAAATTCAACAGAGAGCTCACGAATACGAATTCAAACTCAACTCCCCAATTTACTAGCGAACAATAGACTAATAAATTCTTTAAATAATCTCAACAAAACTCCAATCACACAAACTTCAATATGGATGAAGATACAAATTTTAAAAGAAAATAGATCATACACAATATAAATTCAACTTTACAATGAGGATCATGATGCTCAATTTAGGGTTCAAAAAACATCTGAAAATTCAAGGAAAGTTTAAAATATAAACACTATAAATATTATTCGTTTGCAACAACTGTAATTTAAAAATATAAACTCTGAAATAATTCTCTTTGAAAACAAATGTAACCATTAGAATTCAATATTCACAGTATGATCCAGGTGGATATCGGTGGCCACCCACCTTTTCCAAATGGCTCAAAACAATTTTCTAACAATTTTGGCAATTTACAATTTTTAGCAGGTTTTAACTTATGGGTCCATTTTGAGGGCCCAAATGAAGGTTTTTCAAGATCGAGGTTCTCAATGATATTCAAAGGAATAATTGATCCCCCAAAATGAATCTCCTCGACGATACCTTTCCAACGAGCTATCACACGCCTAAAACGGAGATCGTATGCAAAAGTTACGACCCTGGGAAGTTGATGTACACACTTACCCAAACGGGGCCCACATGACTTTTGGCACTTCATCTCCTAGGGTTAGGTTTTTGTATGTCTAGGGTTTTTGACATTCCTTCTTATTGTAAATAGGCCTTCAGAACCTCATTGTAATCATCTTCTTGTGAATGTGAGTAGCCGTCACATCTCTTCTCAGAGATAAGCTGCCACCATTCTAATGAGTCTTTCACTTTGTATTTTTACAGTCTCTGTACATTTCTTTGATTAATAGAAATCGTGTATTATTGTATATATGTGTTTATGGTTGCATCTCTAATAAATTTATGTTATATTATTGAATATCTGCAATATCTATGTGCATTTATTTATTATATCTCCGCTCTCATTTCGTGCTGAAAATAATTTGGATCACAGTACTGCTACAAAGACCCTATTAGTCCAACATACTTCTACACTAATGCTACAAATAAATTCGGAATATAAAAATACTAGGACCAATGAAGGTGACGTAATGAAGATGCCCTTCAAGTATTGTGCTCCTTCCTTTCCTTTTATTTCTAATCACAAAGACTTCACCGGTACCTCCCAGGCAATACTAGGGGTACTCTTCTTCCCCCTTATCCCCCCGAGCCACAAAGGTTCCAAGCACAAAACACCAGAACACAATAGCTTGCAAGCTTTCCTCGCAAGGATTAGATTCCACTTTTTTTCACATGCCTAGAGTCCCAACTCTCACAAGTAAAAACACAGGACCAATCAAAAATTTGGAAACATAGCAGTGTTTCCCCAAAGGTCTGATCCCCTTCCCTTATAGATCAATTTATTTATAGAATATTTCTCCTTGACATCTGTCCCTCATGCATAATTCATTAATTTTTAATAATTCAGTTAAATGATTATTCACCCACTACATGTGTCACATTCTCCCCAGGTTGCACAAGTCATTTCTCTTTTATTTTATTTAAAACCCACGTTTCCTCACATTTCCCCATGTGTTCATACGTTTCCTCTTAGTTGTCTCTTAGTTCCCCAGTCCCTTAATTAATGGGTGTCTCCTAACTAGATTTTAGTTAGAGTTATATTAGGAGTCTTCTTCTAGTTAGGCTAGGGTTGGTTAACTCAAATTCTATTATATGCACAACCCATTCTCTCAAGTTGTTATTTATTTCTAAATAAAGATTACTTTTTAATGATTTCATGCACACATGTGCATTTTATCAATTCTTTAGGTTTTTACTCACTATTTCCTAACATTTGATTTCCTTCAAATCTTTAACTCATGTCACAATTCAATTAGTCCTTTATTTAATTTTACACTTCGACTTAGAATTATTTTAGGCTTTAATAATTAATAATCTATTGTTAAATTAATTATTTTAATCCAACAAGGTCTAATCATTCCAATGTTTTCTAGGCCACCTATGGTTATTGACTCAGGTTTCAATTGCGCGACATGCCCTTCAAGACGCATCTTCGTGCTCTAAGGGTGCCACTCACATTGACCTGTTTTGGAAGTTTTCCCAACCCCTTCGAGTCAGAACTCCATTCGGTCGAACTTGTGAGAAACTAAGGGATTATAAGGAATAAGGACTCTGCCTTATTAAGCGCCCCTTAGAAATATTCGTGAGCGATTGTCTTAGTCTTCCCTCACAACATCGTGGACCACCCAAACTAGGTAATAGTTAACCTACAATTATGGCCATGACGGGAGTGCTAGCACACTGTGACATGGACGTTGCCACACCTCTCCCTCAATATCTAGTTTCTATGCAAGACCCCTTTACTCCTTAAGTGAGTTGGATTAGCAAGCATCGTCAAGCCTACATCCACTAAAAAAAATAGTCAAAAATCCATATCCATAAATCATACTAAAATCCATCATACATCATATTTGCATAATAATGAAATCCTCAAACAATACAATCCACTCCCTAACTCAATCCAAATTCCAAGGAATCCCTTTGATGCCACCGACATCCATAACTTGTCATGTGTCCTGCACACTTAGGACGACTTTTCAAAAGAACCTGTCAACATATATATACATCAATAAAATCAATCAACTATAATCTAAATGAAATCACAAAGTTGTCCCCGAGGTGTACGATAGTCGGTGATAGAGTGTGTTGTTAGGACACTCTGTGATGTTAAATTCACCAGTTCGAAACCTACAGGGACAAAAACTCCATCCATGTTAAGGGTTGGTGTGGCTCAGGCTGAGTGCGATCCCCGGGTGATTTTGATGTCTTAGATGCCCCTAAGTCGCGGTTTCTTAGCCACAGGTTAGTCCCACATGTCATGGAAAAACTAACAAACAAACAAAAAAAGAAATCACAAAGTACCATACCTGGATCACTTGCAAGCAAGTGTCCTCAAAGAATAAGTCAATAATATAGTTCTCAGTAGAACTTGATGTTACATACACCCCCTCTCATTTTAAAATTCATCCCGAAGTTTGTACAGTATATATATTCAAGTAAAAATGTATCTGACATAGATCTATATGTCTAATCTATCAAAAATGTAAGAAGCATGTTGACGCATCTCATATGCGTCCTCCTAGGTAGTCTAGTGTGGACTATAGTTGTCTGACTAGGCCTAGGCCTGGTTGAATATTCGACATTGTAGTTGTCGAATGCGATGGTCCATAATGCAGTTTGGCTCCACCATGAGAGCACCCTCATTCGACACCTGCAAAGACTAATGTCAATAACATGTGACAGATCGCTAACATAATGTCGTAAAACAGATACATGAACATCGTGCATACGCCTCAAGAATCAGGCAAGGCTAGTCTATAAGCCATGGGTCCTTTCTTTTCCACTACTTCAAAGGGTCCCATGAACCTAGGATAGAGTTTAGCACCCTTTCCAAACTTGATCTAAATATTTTGCGGTTTTACCCGCAAGAAGACTCTATCTCCAATTTCATAATTGTGGTCAACACAATGTGCATCAGCATAACTCTTCTGCCGATATTGCACTTATTTAATCCTACGTCTTATCGATTGCATATGTTTTTCCATTTCTTGAATCACTTCTGGTCCTACCAAAACCCCGTCCTCAAGTCGATCCAAATTTAACGACGTTCGACACGGTCACCCATAAATAAAATCAAACAGTGCCTTATTAATCGTATTCTAATAGTTTTTGTTATATACAAACTCTATTAGTGGTAAGAATTCTTCCCAACATTTTTGTTGGTCCATTACATACATACGAAACATGCCCTCCAAAATCTGGTTTGTCCTTTCTGTTTTTTCGTCTGTCTCTGGGTGATAACTTGTGATAACGTTTAGTTGTGTTCCCAGAGCCTCTTAGAAACTGGTCCAAAATCGTCCTATAAACAACGATCCTTGATCTGATATGATTATTTTTGGCACACCATGTAATATTACAATCTCACTGACAAAAAATATAGTTATGCCTGGTTCATGATACGTCGTACATACTGGAATGAAGTGTGCACTCTTCGTCAAAGTGTCAACTACCACAAAAATTGAATCATGTCTCCTTGTCATCAGTAGAAATCCAATGATAAAGTCCATCGAAATGACCTCCCATTTCGATTATAGAATAACATGTGGTTGTAAATATCCCGTTGCATGTCTATGTTCAGCCTTCACTTGCTGACATTATAGACATATCACCACATAACCAACTATGTCTTCTTTCATTCCCTTCCAGAAGAATAAAGGCTTAAGGTCTGCCTTCATATTCATGACTCCCGGATGAGCCATGTATACTTCCCTATGAGATTTTCTCAAGATCAAACTTATTAATTCGTTGTCATGTGGTACATAATTTCTTTCATTAAATCTCAATAGTCCACCGTTGTCTAGTGAATAACCTTCATACTTTGGTTACATCATGGTATCTTGTCCAATATTATTCTTAACTTCTTTATACCAGTCATCATCGATTTGTAAGGTTAGAATATTTTCTCGAAGATTCATCTTGAGCAATAATACCGAAAATATGTGTGGTCTCCTACTCAACGCATATGCCACTCAGTTCATAGTTCCTTTAATGTAAGTAATTTCAAAATTGTATTCTCTAAGTAATTATGACCAAGGCCTTTATCGCGCATTCAGGTCACTCTATGTAAAAATATGCTGCAATCCACAGTGATCTATCTTTAATTCAAATTTGCCTCCAATCAAATAATGTCTCCATACTCTCAAGGCATAAACAATATCTAATTACTCCAATTCGTGTGTTGCATAGTTCTCTTCATGCTTTCTCAATTTCCTTTAAATGTAAGAGATCACTCAACTATCTTGAATCAAAACTCTACCTAACCCTTCCTTGGATGTGTTTGTGCATACCAAGAACTCCTTGTCCATGTTGGGGACTTTTAGTATCAGCATTTTCGTCAGAAACTCTTTGAGCCTTTGAAATAGTTTTGCTCATTTCTTAGTCCATAAGAACTTTGTGTTCTTCTTCTCCAATTTCATGTTCGGATTTGCTATCTTTGAAAATCCTTTCACAAATCGTCGGTAATATCCTGCTAAACCAATAAAATTGCGTAATTATTGTATGTTTGTTGGTGTTGGCCATTCCATAATAGCCTCCACTTTCGTTGGATCCACAGTTATACCTACCCCAGATATGATGTGTCCCAAATAATGAATCTTAGATTGGTAAAAAGAGAATTTTGATATATTCCCGTACAATTTGTTTTATCTTAGGCACTGCAAGACCAACCTCAAGTATTCATCATGCTCTTCCTTTTTCCGAGAATAGATCACTATGTCATCAATAAAAAACTTGAAAAAACTGTCTAAGTATTCACAAAACACCCCATTAATGAAACTCATGAGTACCCCTGGGGAGATTGTCAATCTGAACGGTAAAACTGTAAACTCATAGTGTTCAAATCTCATCCTAAAAGCGGTCTTAGGGATATCTTCTTATTTAATCCGCAATTGGTGATATCCTGATCTCAAGTCAATCTTCAAAAATACCATCGCCCCTTTAATATGATCAAGAAAATAATCTATTCTTGGCAATAGATACTAGTTCTTGATCGTCGCTTTGTTCAATTGATGATAGTCAATACAAATTATCCACAGTCCATCCTTCTTTCTCAAGAAAATAACTGGTGCACCCCAAGGTGACACACTTGAATGAATAAGTCCCAAATCTAAAAATTCCTTCAATTACATTTTCAACCCTTGCAATTCAGGGGTTGAATTCTGGTAAGGAGTTGTCTCTCTTTTGGGCGGTAAACCTGGTAACTCTTCTGGAAACACATCTGCAAACTCTTGCATTACAGGAAATTTTTCTAGTCCTTTCACCTCACCCTTTTCATTCAGTGCTAAGATTGCATATAACTTGCATCCCTTGCTCATACTCTTTTGCAATTGTAGGGAAGAAATAAACCTCAAGGACACCCCCTAGTTTCTTCCTACAATCACCCTACTTTGTCCCACATCATTCGTCAACCTTAACCATTTCATCTTACAGTTAAGTATAGAATCATGTGATTCCAACCAATACATACCAATCACTATGTCGTAAGATCCTAATATTGTGACATAAAGATCTACCTTTGTTACAAAGTATCCCAAGTTAAGGCTACAGTCAATAACCTTTCCTCCAACCTTATGCTTGGCACCTGATTCCATTTCTACATACTTGAACTCATCCTGCTCGACTTCCTTTACCTTAATTCTCTTCAGCGCTGCACTAGAGGTAAAGCTCTCTATAGCACCTGGATCTATCAATATATTGTAGTTTTTTTTTTGCGATTGTACCTGATGTCTCTAGCATAGTGGACTGATGCTCATCCTGGAAGTTGTTCACCGCTGCATGTATCCTGTGAGCTTTTCCAAAATATCCAATTGTAGTGGGTCATGATGATATGGTTGCTCTAGCTTTCTTAATTGAACAATATCGCTGGTAATGTGGCTCACCACATGTCCAAAATCTAGTCTTTGGTCCAATGCTCTTGGTCCCTGAAGTAGAAGTTGTTGTTCTAACAAACTATGATCCTGGTTTGTTCTGTTGAACATGCCTAAACTGTTGTTGCCGTCAACGTTGATGTTGTTGTGGTCCTTTGTAAGGAGTCCTCTGTTTAGGAGTTTGTCATTGTGGTGTCATAAACAAAGGTCCTTTAGGTGTATCTCGATGCCTTGAAGCCTGTCTAGAAGGATTCCTGCCCTGACCTCCACTGTTCAACTCTTCCTCAGCTATGAGGGGCTTTTGAATGACATCGTGCAATGACTTAGGCATTAGGATCCATACCTTTGCACGAATTTTGAGGTTAAGTCCCAACACAAACTTGTTGACCTTTAACTTCTCCATGTTCATATGTGGAGCATACCTAAGTAGCTCCATATATATGGCCTTGTATTCTGGCACCGTATGACTACCTTGTCATAAGGCGTTGAACTCATTTATCTAATGCTCAATATATTCCTTAGACAAGTACCTCTCCCAGAACCATTTCTCAAACAACTCCCATGGCACGTCTTCGACGACCATGTTTAGTTGAGGTAGGAACATCTTCCACCATAGAATATCACTCCCCTTCAGCTGAAACACCGTCATGTGGAATTTCATGTTGGAGGTGTAATCAAAAAATGCAGAGCACATCACCATATTCGCCAACCATGCCTCAGTGGCTAAGTCATCCTTGGAACCCATGAACTTGGGAAACTTCATTTTCTCAAGTTCTCTGTGTATACTAACACTACCAGAAGGAGTGCACTATGAACCCTCATTGGGTACACATGCTCTGTCATCTTCTCAATCCAGGCGGTTAATCAATGCCTCAGACATCCTCTAGAAGGATCTCATCAAACTTACCACATATCCCACAACAACCTGTTCTTGCTCATCATTTTTTTCATCTCCCTGGGGATTAGAACCTTCTAGCATGGATATTATTGGAGGTGTAAAACCTCTTCTTCCATCACCAGGTCATCTACTTCCCCTATGTCCTCTAACCATGATTACCAGCAGAAACATTTTAGATTTTTTTTAGCGATCTAATTTAATCATTTAATTTAACACATTGGATGGTGTAACGGTCCAATATCACAGGGTTTAAACCACTTTGATACCATATGTAACAACCCCTCGGTTACGTCATAAATAATTAGGAAACAATAATATATATATATATATATATATATATATATATATATATATATATAGAGAGAGAGAGAGAGAGAGAGAGATCATTAGAATAGGTGGAACATGATATTAACATACTTCAGTAATACATAGTCCATTTCATTCATCTAATTGAACAATTAGATTTAGATACAACTTCAAGTATTAAGGATCTGCTATATCACCTAACATCACATACAATATCTAGCCGCCCATCCTATCCTGCAGGGTAAGGACTTTCAAGACACATAATCAACGCTCAAGTCTAGGATTCATCCGATTGATTTTGACCATTTACGGTCTCAAGGCTGGCGACTATTCTGAGGAACAAGGAAGTATCTAATTCCCATGTCTTCAATCCATTCCAAAATCAATTATAGATTACATCATACTTAACTATATTTTATTCAAACACAACAAAATCTAGTCACATGATCACCACTTCATAACACCAAATTCATTTTATTACAATAATCCATCATCTTATTTTTTTAGAGGATAAGAATAATTTCCATTAATATCTGAACAGAACTTACAGTAAAAACTAGAGACCATTCAATAAGAAATATATCATTATGACAATTTCAACCTTACTTATGTTTACCTGGAATAAGTGTGACAACTCTATAGGGTACAACCCAATAGATAGATATTTGATCCACCTAACAATTTTAAAAGGAGGAGAAGAAGAGAGAGAATCTCTCAACACATAGTGTAAATCATAAGCTTACTCTGTACTTTGTAATCTAAATGTTAAAGTGATGAATAAATTATGCAACGAGTGAAGGTATGTTATGAGAATGAGTTAATAGTTCTTTCAGAAACCTAAAGTTTCTCTTATGGGTGTCACAGTGCAACACTTCCATAGCCAAATACAGAACTACATAGACAGGCTCCTTGAAAGCCCAAGTTCATAAGAAACATCACTCGGTGTGCACAAAGACCCTCTCAAGTTGGGCAGAGGTCCTTGGTTTTTGGAAGAACAAAGCTCATGAGAGACAGTACGAGCATTCACAGGAGAATTGCAAGTGCGCACTCAACAAATAGAATCCAGAGCTTAGGAGGGACACACTATTAAGTGATGGAATTCATTTCAAAAGGCAAAGCTTGGGAGAAACAACATGCACAAGGTTCAAGAAGGGAAACCAAGAGCTTGAAAACCTTTTGAAGGAAACAATAGACAAAATATGATAGTGAGGAGTAGACATCCCCACAATCGTCCAATCAACTTAAGTTGCATAATCGTTAACACTTGGAGCCCTTCGAGCTTCGTAACTTCGACAGATCTAAGCTATTTACCTTAAGAGAGCCCTGAATCCTGAAGTCGCATAGTGAAACTACACCGTATATAGGTGAGTAATTACTAGTCGTTGGATCCTCAATAATTTGTCTATTCGGCGAGTTTGGTTCGTAACTATAGAGATTTAAGATAACCTCTAATCTTTGAAGTCCCGGAGTGGAGGGAATTCGTAGATATGGCGATCGATCACAATCATTAGATATACGAGCCTTCGTTCTTCAGAGGTTCGATAAGGAACTCTGACAGAATTAGAGTCATGAAGCTAAAGGTTAAGGAAATCTTGGAGTCTCGAAGTCTAGAGTAAATCCTTACCGTTAAACGCTAGGTACACATGTTTGTAGATTCCAAGTGGAATTTATGGTAACTTCCCCACAACTTGTTGATTTTTATCCTTTCCGGGAGATCTCACTTGTATAGAGTACCCTACATGAAATAATTAATATAAAATTTTGAAACTTGTACCAAAACTACTACGGTCTGTCCACTATCTAATGCAACTAGTCTCACTCAATTTGGATACTCTAGGAAGAAGTTATGATTGTTTTATCCGGAACACCTGCTTGAGACTAGTCAATAGGACTATTCAAATACCCTATCTTCCACAAGGTGTATTTACAAATTTAAGATGACCCAGAAACTGAAATTGTTACCACAAATACCTTACTAATTTCTATGAATATCCTATTTAGTTCAAGGTCTGAAATGTTACATAAAAAAATTTATAGCGAAAATTCAGCAATGACTCAATTCAGGATGATTCCAGAACCCTATCTTAGAAAGGTTGTATATCCAAAAGTATAAGGACTCATGAGCTCAAATTTTAACCCAACATACCTTGATCCATCTAATAAATATCCTCCAAGACATTCCTTCTGAATCATTGTAGAAAACAAGTTATAGTGAAAATTCCAAGGTGTCTCAGATGTAGCAGTGAAACCCCAAGACCTTGAGCTCTGATACCATATGTTAGGAACCAAATATCAATATAGCATGGAAAAACCTCAGAATAAGTACTCAATGCCTTGAAACAGAGATAAATTCAGATAATAAGCCTCTTCGAGGGGGCAACCTCCTTATTCCCACATAAATGTTCAATTACAATATGATTCAAAATGAAAATGTCTCCTTGGTATATATAGGAGACTAGGAGGTATAATTACAACTAATGGACTAAAGCTGACATAAATAAAATAACATTAATAATATAATATGCCCCAATTAAGGGGTAATGAGCCACTATTTAGGGCTTAACATCTTCATAATACATTGCAGTCATATTATAAAAATCAAGAATGTATATAGTATAAATTCCTCATTCAAATTTAAAACAATTATATTATTTACACTTTTCTTATAAACCCAAGGTAAATACCGTAGCCAATGATATTGTTGATGTTTATAATCTTCGATCAAACATCGATGCAATGATCCTTCTTTCGTGTCTTGGTAATCCCAATACTTCATCGGTAAATCCCAACCAACGCTAGGGGTACTCTACTTCCCCCTTAGCCACTCGAGCCACAAAGGGGCCAAGCAAAAAAAACTAGAACATAATAGCTTCCAAGCTTGCCTCGCAAGGAAGATCTTCCAGTCTTTTTCACAAGCCTGGAGTCTCAATTCTCACAAATAAAAACACAATCAATCAAAAAATTGACAGCATAACAGTGTCTCCCCAAAGGTCTGATCCCCTTCCCTTTTACGTCAATTTCTCTATAGAATATTCCTCCCGGAAATCAGTCCATCATCCATAATTCATTATTTTTTAATAATTCAGTTAAAGGATTATTTGTTGATTAAGGTTGGTTGTCATTGATATCAACCCTTGAAGAAAGCCCCGTAGCACAAAGGTTGGGTAATGGAGCCAATATTTTTTGATGTAAATATGACTCATTATTCTCTTGTCATGGTTGATAATAAGTAAAAATGGATGAACTCCAAAGTGGTCCCCTTATGGTGAAATCCCTCACAGGAAGATGCTTTGCAAATTGAGTTATCCTAGAAGTATGGTTAGAGAACCCATGATTATTTGTGGAATAATGAGATGAAGGTCAGTGAATTTGTCATTGAAACTATCCTATATGGATATTTATTGTCATGCCATTTCCGGTGGTATGTGGAACATCACATAACTCCTCACGGTTAGAGAGTTATGGCCATGAGAAGTTGGAGAACCTAGGTTTGGGTAATGGACCCAAGTTTGTTTGATGGATAATGGTATGAGTTTTGATATTTTTTCAGGTAATACTATTCTATATGGATGGTACATGTCATTCCATTTCTGGTGGTATGTGGAACGTCATATAACTCCTCACAGTTTGAGAGTTATGGCCTTACAAAGTTGGAGGACCCTCTTATGTCATCTAGAAGCTCCAAAAGGTCAAAGTAGTCAAAGTGGTTTAAGAGATTTTAGAAGGTAAATAATAAAGTGAATTGATGAGTGTATTATAATTCAAAGTGAATACAAAATAAATTATTTAAATAATAAATTTAATGGAGAAATTAGAAGTGGGTTAACCCTAAAATAAGAAAAGTGGGCAAAGTGACCTAGAAGATGTTTTTAAGGAAGCTAATTGGAGAGTATAAATAAGAGGCAAGGATCTCTCATTTTAGATACACTTGAGAATATTGAATACCTATAGGTGTCTAAGGTAACCAATGGATATCTAAGCCGAATATTGCAGCCTACTTCTTACGAGCCGATGAAATAGTGAATGCAATCATAGGATTGGGAAAAGAAATCGAAGAATATGTAATTGTTCAAAAGGTACTAAGATCTCTTCCTATGAGATTTAACCCTAAGATATCAGCACTAGAAGAAATATCGGATCTAAACTCAATAAGCATGGACGAACTGAATGGAATCTTCACAGCATATGAAATGAGAATTGAACAGGAAAATCTAGATGTAAAAGAAGCATCCTTCAAAGCATCCAAAAGATCAAAGCAAAAGAAAAAGGAACAAGAAGAATATAGCACAAGCAGTGACATCTCGAAAGATGATGTAGAAGTGGCCAACATTTTCAAAAGACTAGACAAGGGAACCGACGGTAGGTATAGAGGTAAGCTTCCATTAATTTGTTTTATTTGTGATGGTATTGGTCATTTTGCTATCAAATGTCCTCATAAGAAAAAGAGAAATGTTGAAGGTTACTCAAAAGGCAAACACACACATAAAGGCAAAAGAACTACAAAGAAAGTTTTCAAGAAAATCTTATGCACCAAAGAAGACATCTCATCATCAGATGAAGATGAAGTTAGTGACAGTGAGACAGGAAGAGTTCTATTCATGGCAGTAAAATAATCTGACAAAGAAGACTCTGAAGAAGAATATGAAGAAGTCGAAGAAGAAATTGAAGAAGCAAAAGTTCACTATCAAGAATAATTAATGTGTGCCATAGAAGTTATCAGAAGAGAAAACAAGAAAAATAAGAAACTACAAGAAGAACTAGACAAGAAAAAGGATACTCAAGAACTAGAACAAATGATCACAAAATTGAAGGTTCAAATAGAAGAAGATAAAAGAATTGATGAAGCACTCAAAGAAAATCTAGAAGGAAAGGACATGATCATTGGAAACTTGGAAGTAGAGATTGTTGCACTAAGAAAGGATATTCAAAAGAAAAATATGTAGAATAGCTCAAAAGTTTTGGATGACATTATCAGTAATCAAAAATCTCATATTGACAAGTCCGGACTTGGATACAATCAGACAGAAAAGGGATCAAGCTCCAAAACAAAAGAGAAATAAACATATCCAACACGTTATGCAAAAGCAATCAAAGGGGATAGGAAGATATACAAGGAAGATTACAGGGACACTCCTCCACCGATAAGATTCAAATTTATGAATCAACAATAGACAGATAGGCCTCAAGAAGAAGAAGGACTCATAAGAAAACCTCCTTTCAGAAGATCTTCAACTCCCAGGTATCAAACTATATTTTTTGGTTTATGTTATGCATCTAATAATTTTGGACATAAAGTTGTGAATTTCAAAGCTAACAACAGGAACAATAACAACTTTGAGAGTCATACACAAAAGAGTTATTCAAGAAGACCTAGTGAAACACAGAGAAGAAGTTATAACAGTTTTGAATCTTTGAGCACTGAAGTGGAATGTTACAAATGTAACAATTTTGGACACATGGCCAAAGATTGCAGAATAACATTCCTTCCTAAAGAACCTCAATAGAATAAAAATAGTCACATATAGGAATCTCATAAAACGACATGGATAAGAAAGCAAGATCAGTATAGCAAGAAAGAATGCACAATTTCTCTAACGGCTAAGCAAAAGAAACGTGGTTGGTATGTTGATAGTGGATGTTCAAAACACATGATAGATGATAGAGACAAGTTTCTTACATTACGAAAGGAAAGAGATGGATCAGTCTCCTTCGGAAATGATGATTCAGCGAAAATCATTAGAAAAGGCACAGTCTGAATTGGGAACAAGAATGAAAAGGCAGAAAATGTTCTACTAGTAGAAGATATGAAACATAATCTTCTAAGTGTGAGTCAAATGTGTGACCAAGGTCATAAAGTTACTTTCGATTCACAAAAGTGTGAGATAAGAAAAGAAGGTTCAGGGAAATTGGTCGCTACAGCTGCAAGAACTTCAAGCAACATATATGTGTTAAGTGAAATTGGAAATGAAAAGTGTTGTCTAGGAAAGGAAGATGAAAGTTGGCTATGGAACAAAAGAATGGGGCACATACATTTTGATAACCTTGTCAAATTCAACAAAAAAGAAGCAGTTAGAGAAATTCCCCAGATCACGAAACCAACCAACACTTTATGCAAGCATTGTCAACAAGGAAAGAAAACAAAGACCAGGTTTAAATCAAAGGAATATTCAACGACAAGACCACTGGAAATTGTGCATACTAATCTAGTTGAACCAACTAAAACAAAAGGCTTAAAAGGTGACAAATACTTCATGTTATTAGTTGATGATTATACAATAATGACTGCAATTTTCTTTCTCAAGAATAAGTCAGAATTTTTTGAAAACTTCAATATCTACAAGGAAATGGTTGAAAATGAAATGGATTCAAAATTTAAATGCTTGAGATTTGATAATGAAGGATATTTCACCTCAAAGGAATTTATGGACTACTGCAACAATCATAGAATAAAAAGATAATTATCCATTGCTAGGACACCTCAACAGAATGGAGTTGTTGAAAGAAAGAATCAGATAGTACGGGAAATGGCTCGAACAATGTTAATGGATTCGAAATTGATAGATATATTTTGGACATAGGCAGTGCATACAGCAGTTCACATTCAAAATAGAGTAATGCTTAGAAACAACACTGACAAAACTCCTTGCGAACTATGGAAAGGAAGACCAGTAAATGTAAAGAACTTCAGAGTTTTTGGAAGCAAATGCTATATCAAAAGAGAAGATGGCGGAATGAGAAAGTTTGTCTCTCGTGTGAAAAAAGGAGTACTTGTTGGTTACTCAAGTACAAGGAAAGCATACAAGTGTTACAATCTAATATTGAACAAAGATGTGGAAAGCATCAACGTAACAATTGATGAAGCAAGGAGACCAGAATCAAAGGAAGAAAATGAATCAATGAAACAACCCTTAGAAGAAGAAGCAGAAGATGAAAAAGAAGTAGAAGAGGAAAATGAAGTGAATCTGACAGAAGAAGAAGAGCAAGTTCAACAATTGTCTCCAAAGACACCCAATAAACGAGTACGGAAGAATCATCCTTCAGATCATATTATCGGAAACAAAGATGCAGGAGTTGAGACTAGAAGAAGAATATGTTCACTAGAACAAACACACCTAGCACTCTTATCTACAATTGAACCAAACTATTTTGAAGAAGCCATCAAGGATGAATCTTGGAATAAGGCCATGGATGAAGAATTGGATCAAATAGAGAAAAATGACAATTGGAAACTAGTTCCAAGACCAAAGAATAAGAATGTGATCGGCACAAAGTGTGTCTTTAGGAATAAATTAAATGAAGATGGACAGGTTACAAGGAACAAAGCCATATTAGTATGTAAAGGATATGCACAGGTTGAAGGAATCGAATTTGAAGAGACATTTTCCCCAGTTACCAAAATGGAAGCAATATGTTTGCTTTTAGCTTATGCATGCTCCAAAAATATTAAAATGCATCAAATGGACATAAAATCATATTTTCTGAATGGGGAACTTGAAGAAGAAGTATACATTGAACAACCAGAAGGATTTTAGTTGTCAGAAAACGCAGATTATGTGTGTAAATTAAAGAAGGCCTTGTATGGTCTAAAACAGGCTCCTAGAGCATGGTACTCTAGACTGGATAAGTATCTGCAGAAGGCAGGGTTCAGAAAAGGAAGTGCAGACAACAACCTCTACATCAAGGTAAGTCAAGG